>JASSUY010038390.1:0-17261 GCA_032466535.1 Forpus xanthops | reverse complement strand
TGAAAAATCCATAACACAGTGCTACACCAGCTACTGCTTAAAGAAAAATGACTGCTGCTGCTGAACCCATGACAGCAGGGCAAATACAGTATGTGTCCAGAGGCTGTGTGGTGACAGTGTAAACAGTTGCTGAAAGATCAACAGTTCCCTGGATTTAAATCTGTCCTTTCATCTTGGTGAGGGGCCAGCAATGTGCCAGACAGCACCAGGTCTACTCTGCATCAAAAGATTGCAGTTTTACATGTCAAGAGCAACCAGGAAATCTGTGTGGAAGTGAGCAAAACAAAAGAAAAACCCACCTTCTGATTCAGCTCCTTGGGTGAAAAACATCTCCAAAGTGAAGGGGTAGCTGAAGTGTGCCACACTCTCCTAGAGAAGGAACAAAAACAGATCCGATGCCTGGACAAGAGAATTCATCACCAGTGTTGCATGGGGCACAGAGAGAAGGGAGAAATAAAAATAATGGTGTAAAACAGGTAACGACATCCAAACCAGTCACATCACACTAACAACCACCTAACTGCACAGTGCACCCCCTGAGTACACTCCTGAGGATGGAATGGGCTGTCAAAAAGAATGAAAAAAGGGAAAGGGTAACACCCACAAAGGACAGATCAGACAACTGTGGAAGCACTACACTGCCACAATCTTCCCATGAGCCAAGCAAAATACCTCAATGGTATGACTGAAATGCTGTACGGTAATTGCTTTTGTAATATGCAAAGTAGCTTACATAAAAGCCATTTAAAAGTTGATAAAATTCAAATTTTCTAAGAGAAGAGCTGGAGACAGCAATGGAACCAACTTCCCAAAGAGGAGGAGGGGTTCCTTTTGAGAAATCAGTTTTGACTTCGTGCATTCCTGCCCCAGGCCAGCCAAAACAATGCTTTGTTAACTGAACATTTGAGACACAAAATCAAAACTCCGAATCTGAAACACAAAAATCAAAGCTCCAAAGGCAATCAATCAGCTAGAAGGAAGAAAAAAAGTGAGGTTCCAGAAACTGCTCTGAAGCAGTTTCATTTGATCTAGTTTTATTTGGAACCAGCGACACTATGAAAAATGGCAAATATAAATAGAATGAGGAGAATCCCAAACATGCTTGACCCTTGAAAGGAGTTCTTCAGTCAAGGCCTTTGCTAAATATACCTATAAGTTGTTACACCTCTTCCACTTCAAGGAATGCCTGTTCAAACTGCTCTGCAGGTCTGAAAATGTCCTTACCCAGCCCACTGCCTTGGTGGCACAGGTCTGCGTCACTCCTGATAGCTGCTGGAACGCTGGGCTCGACCACTCTGGGATAAGAACATGAGCACAGCAGTGAATACGTTGGGTGACAGGGAGTACTCACAAACCAGAGCAGTTCAAAGGAGAATGTCAGTCCCAGATGACTAGAATAACAGATCATATCACGCACACTGAATATCCCCTAGATGTGTTCCACCCTGTCCTGTTCCAGGCAATGGCTGCTCCCCACAACTTCCTGAACAGTTGATGAAAAGCACCAACCCTTTCTTAAGAAAAAAGTACAACCTTCTCTAAAGGCACTGAGTAGCAAAAGTAGTATTTTCGGACAAATGTCAGGGTATAACAGAGAGGGAAGCCAGAGCCACAGCTCTGGGAGAATGAAACATGCAGCAAGATGTGCCTGTTAGTGCTGGAGCCTTATTTGTAAGTCAAAATTCTTATTTATCAGCCAATTCTGTGTTAGTGTCAGCACAAAACTTGGAACATGACAGCAAGCACTGAAATCAGGCAAGGTCACTGCTGAGATGGAGAAGATAGTAATACTACTCTCTGCAGGATAAGGAATGAACTTTGGGCAGGCAGCTGGACACCATCACCACTGGCTGAGAAGCCAATGGACCTCTGTGTCCCAGCCTATTTTGGAAGAGATGAGAGAGGAAGATGCTACCTCCTCCCAGTCATTAATTTAGTCCAAAGTTATTAAATTATGCAATTTTAGCTCTGAAGACCTCTGACTAGATCCAAGCCCAAACATTAATTTTTACTGACTTTTAGCAGAGCTGCTCTGATGGACCAGTGGAAGTACTTTTCATTCCTTAAACTGCTGCGATATGGCTGGAAATGTGAATACTTACGATTTGGCAGCTCCACAAAGAAATGAACATAGAGGTTGTCATACTCATAGCCTTGAGCTGAAACTGAGAAGAGAGAATGAGAGTCAGCTGTTCACTTCCACACAAACTCCTCCAGAACTCACTGCAGACTTTTGGGAGAGCCAGCACCAATAACTTCAGGTTTTCTCAGTTACTGCTGGAAGCTGGGAAAAGCCAGGGCCTTCAAAGTAACAAAACATAACTTTCAAAGATGAATACCCTAGACTAGTTCTGTCCTCATATCACTAATCAGATGAGGGAGGTCACACACTTAATTGCTTTCTTTGTTATAATCTCTATTAACTACCCAACCTGCTCTCTTTTTTCAGATGTTTGTCTTCCTAGAACAGCTGCAGTATTTGTAATCTCCAATCTGTAAATGCCACTCAAGGCCTCAGTCTGCAAAAACAGGACAGAAGAAGTAAAGGATTCTAGGGCGAGAATCACCTTCTCTGGACCAGCCTGTCATCCAAGAATCCTTGGACCCTTCAAAGCCTCAGCCATCCCAGCAGATCCACATCTGCCCCTATAGTTACTGTTTAGAATAAGGACTCACCTATTTCTCCATTCACAAACAGTCGCAGTGTACCAGGAAGGGTCTGTAAGAATGAGCAGACAAACAAGATAAAATGCCCAGTGACCACTGGTGGAACTTCAAACAATCGCCTCCCAGCAGGTCCTCATACAGGTATTTCACATATGTTTGTACATGAATGACTCAGACTGCTGGCCAGGTAGGAGTCATGGCTTCTCACATCACCTTCCGCTAGAGAGAGGCCCTCTAGAGACCAAATTCCTTGGCTGCAGGAGTTTACTGCTCTGCTCTTACAGACTTCAAAATGGATATAAAATGTACTGAGAAGCCACTTGCAGAAATCATAGTCCTGTTTCTCCTGAAGTGTTCCTGCACTTGCCCAAAGTGGAGGAAGCAGGAGAAAGCACAGGACAAGCTGAGACACTACTGAAGTACAAGGAAGTAGAACTTTCACATTTTGACAAACAAGATTTGAGCAAAAAAAAAAGACTGTAGTCTGGGCAATTCAGTGAGAAGGGAAACTGCAAGAGTTTGCGGGTGGGAAGGGCTGTTTACTTGAACAAAGTGGCATGAGGAAAAGTTTGACATTCAAGAAGTTAACAGCAACCACTATCCCAAGAGATACAATTTTTTTTTTCTTCTTGAAGTCAGAGGCCTTCACACAAAGCATGCAATCTCACAGAGACTGCAGTGCTCAGCATGTGCTGCTGCTGGCCTGACAGACACAGGAGGGATCTCTGCAGGGCTCACACCCACTGTAACCCATCCCTTTTGACCTTTACTGCAAGGTAAAGAAAAGCTGCCAACACCCTAAAATGAAAGTCTTTGGAGACTGTGGTACAAAGAGCAGCCATGCTAACCAGGTCAAGAGAATCCAAAGGCAGCAGGGCTTCAGGTACTCACCATTTCAAACTCTGAACCTACAAGACCATTGAGATATTCCTTGTAACGCCCGTACAGCTGCAATCACAAAAAAAAAAACACATTAGAAAAGGTCTCTGATTACTATTGCAAAATTGTAATGGATGTAACTTAACCCAAATCTAAGTTGTCAGCAGACTTAGTACACAGGGGTTTTAACTACTATAGCAGAAGTAGGGAAATAAGAATCTACAAGAACAAAGATGTGCAACTGCTAACACTGCTGGGAACTTCAGCTTCAGAGAAGACCTCACCAAAGGCCGCTCTAAGGGAAAAAGAAGCCACCAGTGTGCTGGGCTGCACCAAAAGGAGCATGACCAGCAGGTCAAAGGAGGTGATCCTGTCCCTTCGTTCTCATGAGACCCACTTGCAGCACTGTGCGCATTTCTGGAGTCCTCAACATAAGAAGGACATGGAACTGTTGGAACAAGTATGGAGGAGGCCCACGGGGATGACCAGGGGCTGAAGCACCTCCCATACTGAAATATGCTGAGAAAGTTGGGGCTGTTCAGCCTGGAGAAGCTGTGTGGAGACCTCTGAGCAGCCTCCAGTGTCTGAAGTGGGCTACAAGGATGCTGGGGAGGGGCTCTTCACTGGGGACTGCAGGGATGGGACAAGGAGTGATGGGTTCAAACTTTAACAGGGGAAGTTTAGGTTACATATAAGGAAGAAGTTCTTTACAGTGAGGGTCACAAGGCACTGGAACAGACTGACCAAGAAAGTTGTGAATGCTCCATCCCTGGCAGTGTTCAAGGCCAGGCTGGACATAGTTTTGGTGGCATGATTTAGTATGTTGCATGCCTGCCCATGACAGGGGTTTTGAACTAGATGGTGTTAAGGTCCTTTCCAACCCTAACTATTCTATGATTCTGTGATTCTAAGTACCTTTATGAACTGCCACAACAAAAAGGCAATTCAGAAAGATCAGTACAAGAGATCCAAATATCCTGGGACATTCCGATAACAAGACATCATTCAATGAGTATATAGGCAGCAAGAAGTAGACTGAGGAAAGGGTCTGCCAGCTGCTCAAAACAGAAGAAAAACCACTGGCAGATGACAGTACAAAGGCACAAATTTAGCTGGTTTCTTGCATCACTTATTACTGCATCACTGCAGCCAGAGGCCAAAACAACTAATACCAGACGAGGCCTCTACAAACAGTAAGGAATGAAGCAGTTGGAGTATTTGCTGGAGATCTCTGATTGCTGAGGCTCTCTGTGAGTGATACTCATTTCAGCACCTTTAAGTGTCTACACTACAATTACATCTCCATAAGGGTCTGAGTTCCCTCTATCAAATCAGGAGGACTAGTCAGTATGATCAGTGGAGGCTGGTCCTTACATCTCTGAATACACGCTGCTCACGTTCCTCCTCCTCTGGCTGCATTTGGACAGATGCATTCTCAATGGTGTATTTCCACACCTCGTGCTTCTCTCCATCCACCTCAATCCTGCAGAGCCCCAAAACACATGGGCAAAATTCCCATATTAAGCAGAGAATAGGCAGCAACAGCAACAACTGTGCTGCAGTCCTCCCTCCACAAGGGCAACCAAGGGCACTAATGGCCCTCTCCTCATTCCCAAGTGCCTGCTAGCATCAATGACTCAAAAAGGGAGACTTGTCCAGATCCAGCATAGGCATAAACTGCATCCCTAGGGACTGGCATCAAAGCCCCACACATCCCACATGCAGTGACACCAAGCACAAGTACAGAATAATCTCATCTTAGAACAAGTTAATAATAAAGTTAAATAACATGGAATAAAGTTAAAAAACATCCCCCAATTCAAGTGCTGATCCATTGCCTGAAGCAGGACCAGGAAACAGCCATTTCAGCCCTCTCTATCAGTACAAGGAGGTACCAGATCTGCCCCACTCACTGGTAGGCTCCTTTGGTACCAGTAAAGTCCGGCTTCACTGTGATCACCCCATTGTCGTCCACCTTGATTGTGCAAAGAACATGCTCATATTCCCTGCGACCAAGCCTAATGGAAGACATCAAGAAACACAGTCTAAATAGAGACAACTACTCTCTTGCTCTGGAACAGCAAGATGGTAAAGGCCCATGGGGGTAGAGAAGAAAACAAACACACCCATACTTTCCTACATTAGCTTAAAAAGCCTTCTGGAGGTTACACTCAGTTACCTTCCAACTGAGGGAAGAGGCTGAAAGAAACAGCAGTCAGAGTTACTGATCTCTTGAATTCTCTCCCCTTAACTAATGAAAGAAAAAAGGATGGAGGGAGTAAGTAGGGATGGAAGTAAGGAGGGAATACAAGTTTTCTTCTGGGAAATTAAGGTCACTTCAGGATTTTACTTACTTCCCATAAGGTCCCAAGTCCCCCATGATGTACATGGTTTGGACAGGAGTGTTAATCACATGATTGTTCCTTATAAATTCATCTGAGGGTTCCCAGGTGATGATTTTCGACTTCACAGAACTTGCTTCTCTGCCAACAACAGAACAGCACCAGTCACAGCTCATCTCAGCAGCCCGGCACAGGCTGCACCACTCCCCCATAACAAGGAACTGCTGGATTCCAAGTTTGACTCAGCTCAACTTCCACAGACCAGGCTGCTCTGTGGACGGGGCATCAGCCCCAGGAAACATACATTATCAAGCTCCGAGCCCCTGTTTGCACTCACATTGGCCTACAATCTTGTCTTCTCCTCCTCACGTTGGCCATCCTCTTGGCCAGATAGGATGGCACCTCATGTTCTGAGTCAGTTACTTTCTGGCAATGCTGGAGGAGAGAAACAGAAAGGCACTAGCTTTATTGTAACAGGACATCCTTCTCACAGCTTCCCTTCTGAAGAAGAGAACAGCACACCCACATGCTGAGACAAACTGCTACAAGATTTTATTTGCTGTTCTTGCAGCAAACTCCAGCTAAACTCGGCCCAGCAAATTACCTACAAAGCAACCTTACAAAGCCAAGTCCCTCCAAGCTGAAGGACCATCATTTTGAAACAGGAAGATCTCATCCCATGTCTGAGGCACCATGTGAAGCTGCTCTGCAGAAGCAGTATGCTCTCCTGTATACAGGAAATCTGGGTTGCTGCTGCATGGCCAAGACCTGACAGGTCCAGTGATTCTGACAGACACTGCTGTATAAATTATGTGTAACTAAGACTGGTACCTCCTCCAGGTTGGTGAACCGGTCATGATCCGTGTAGGTGAAGATGCGACAGTTCTTCCGTCCTCCAGCCTTCTCCAGTTTGAGGATCTCCTCCCAGTACTGCCGGTCCAGGGGTGTCTGGCAGGCAGACTCATTCTGGTACAGATCCACCTCAAACTGAGAGCACAGCAGGTTAAGCATCAAAGCTGCTCTTCCCCATCACAGTACAGCCACGAACACTTTCCAGCTGAGATCCCCAAACCCATCACACAGAGTTAAGATCCATTGGGAGCACCAACAGACGACCCAAAAACCAGCTCCAGCATTGTCCAGGTGCCCTCCTGGGGTGCATAGACATTGCAGGTCACCCCGCAGCTAGACCCACCACATCAAGACCCTCCCGCAGCAGGAACCCCCCACAACTGGAACCTCCCACAGTGGGAAGCCCCCCACAGCTGGAAGCCACACACAGCTGGAATCTTCCCGCAGCTGGACCCCCCGCCGCAGCTGGAGCCCCCCCACAGCAGGAACCCCTTGCAGGTGAAACCCCTCTGCAGAAGGACCCCACCGCAGTTGGAACCCCCGCAGGAGGACCCCGCGGGGCGCACAACAGGCGCACCATCCGCCACAGCCGCAGCCCACCTGGCTGAAGAGCTTCTCCTGCCACCCCACCTCGGCCTCCTCCTCCTCCTCCTCCCCCGGGGGTCGCCGGGCACCTGCGGGACAGGGATCTGTTACCCGCCCGCTCCCCGTTGCTCCCCGTCCCCTGCTCGGGCCCCACGTACCGGTTCCGGCGCGGTCGGCCAGGCCCGGGAGCGCGGGGCCGGCTAGCGGCGGCGGGGCCTGCGGCAGGAAGGGCCCGGACGAGGCGCCCCGCCAGAGGCGGACCCTGCGGGGAAGGAAGCAGCGTGACGGAGGCCGCTGCGGGCCTGGGGCCGTCGTGGGGCCGTCGTGGGGCCGGGAGCGGCAGCTCACCGAAGGCGCAGGTTGCGCACGGGGTCGCGGGACCGATACACGGCCCCGGCCGCGACACTCAACACTGCCGCCATAGCGCGGGGGCGCCGCCTCCCCGTGGGCACTGCTCGGCGCGCACAGCGCCTCCCTGCGGCCCGGAGGAATTGCCTCCCTGCCGCTCTCCCGGGAGCGTTCTGGTCTGTTCCCACCGGAACGCTGCAGGGAACCCTGCGCGCAGCAGCCGGCAGTGCAAACCCTGGGTCGGGTCTTGTCCGGAGCATTCCCTACGAGGGGCATTCCCTGGTGGGTATCACGAGGCATTCTCAGGTCCTGAGCATCAGCTGCCACTGACACTGGAGATCTCGAAGGCAGGAAAAGCGATTGCTTGCAGAAAAGCAGGAAGCTGATACAGCTGTACAAAAGTCACAGAGAAACATCTTTGTATCTCCTGGGCAAATACTGCATCATAACATCACTGTTCAGCTCTCTAAAATCTAGGATCAGTAAGTAGTAATGGAGTCTATGTTACCAGACAAATACGGCACACCACTGGCATCTGAGACAGAAAGAAAAGGTGTAATTATGTGGTAGATTCTCATAATTTTTTTGCACAATCTGAGCTTGAACAGCCCATACTGCTTATGTCAAATTTGACATGACAGTAAGGATCAGGCTGTCACACACACACACTATATTGCAGCAGCTTGTTGACTTCAATACGTCAATAGTCTCAGAGCTAGAAAATACCACTGGCACACTGTAATGCCTAAACAGCTTGAGTGAGTACAAACAGGAGCAGCTACCAAAAGAGAGGAGCCCAGGTGAGAGATGCCAGTAAGGGGCCCGGACAGGATGGAGAAATGGACTGCCAGGAACATCAGGAAGTTCAAAAACAGAAGCAGCAAAGTCCTGCCCCTGGGGAGGAACAGACCCAGGCATCAGTATCTGCTGTGCAGCAACCAAATGGACACCAAGGTGAGCTTGAACTAACCATGTGTCCTTTCAGCAGGGAAGACAAGCGACATCCTGGGCTGCATTAAGAGGAGCATTCCCAGCAGGTCAAGGGAGGTGATCATTCCTCTGCACTCAGCACTGGTGACCACCAACCAGTTCTGGACTCCACAGTACAAGACAGACATGATCATGTTAGAGAGAGTCCATCAGAGGGCTGTGAAGATGAAGGGACTGCAGCATCTGTCCTATAAGGAAAGGCTGAGAGGACTGGGACTGCTCAGCATGGAGAAGGCACAGTGGGGCCTGACTGATATACCCAATACCCAAAAGAGGCGTGCAAAGGGATGGTGGCAGGCTCTTTCCAGCTGTCCCCAGGGCAGGACCAGAGGCAATGGGCACAACTGAAACACAGGAGGTGCCTTCAGCATGTGGAACCAGATTTTCCTGTGAGGGTGACCAAGCACTGGCATGGGCTGCTCAGGGAGGTTGTGGGGTCTCCATCCACGGAGATATTCCAAAGCCAACTGGCCATGATACTGGGCAGCCTAGGAGGCTCAGCCTGAGCAAGGATTGAATAAGATGACCTCCAGAGATCCCTTCAGCCACTCTGAAATCCCACACTGTCTCTTTGTCCAGGAAGCACCTTCCTGCCACCCCTCATTCCAGCACTAGCACTTGTGCATTGAATGCTGTCAGGAGCAATGATGTTTTCTGAAGCATCCTCCATTACACTAAGACCATCCTCTCCTTGCTTGTCTCTTTAGCCCCAGTTCCAACACCTGGGATGCCTGCTTTGTGCTGCACAGACATCAGTGCCTTGCTGGATGTAGCTGCTGCACTGCCCGGTCATGTACTCTGCCACTGCAAATGTTCCTGTATCTTCTTTTCTCATGCAGTTATCTGACAAGGAATGGGCACATTTGGCCTGTTTAAATAACTCTTCCAGCACCTCACAGGTTATCTATGCTAAGCTCTCCGAGGTTTTTTTCCATTAGATAAAACATGACATCATATATTTGCTTGGCATTACAGATCATGTTGGTCAACACTTCCTGAGGGTTTGTCTCTGAAAACTCAAGACTACAACCCTTCAGGCGAGTGAAGGAAATCCAGGAAGACCCAGGCGATGTTCCTGCTCTCCTGATCAGCTCCAGGCACATCAGGGCCAGTTTTGTTCAGTGTGAAAGTTCCGAGTTTCCTCAACCACAGCGTTTCCCTCCTGGGAAGTTCTCCCTTCAGAAGCAACACGTGTCACAGATTGGCAGCTCTCATGCCTAAACCAAAGCACCGACCCAAACCAACCCCCCTGAAAGCATGTGGGAAATAAAAAGATGTGAGCAGACAGACCTGTGTGGCGGCCTTCTGTTCCTCTGTTTCTTGCTTGAAGGCTGTTGCTGCTTACTGGCTAAAACTGCACCCCCCTGTACCAGAGCAGCTGTAGGATTCCGTGGTAGAATCATTGATTTCAATGACCGGCTGTGCACAGGCATTGCTGCGCAGCCCCCGCCACCCTTTGGAGGAGACTGTAGCCTAGGAGGGGACTTTGCCTCATCCTTCCTCTGCAGGGACACCCTGGGGAGGTTCCCAGGGGCGTCCCACCAGCAGGGAAGGGGCTGATCTCCCACGGGAAGGAGAGGTTCCCTTTTCCTCCATGAGCAGCCCTTCTGCCGGTCCATCCGCCTGCCACAGCCAGGACCTGCTCCATGAGCACTGCGCCAGGCTGTGATTCCACCATGCAAGGTGCCCTGTCCCTCTGGTGGCTGACTCCTGCATGCTGACACAAGTAGGAATACAGCAGGAGCAGGGCTGGGGATCTGCTCTGCCTCAAATCCTCTACCCAAAGGGTGTCAGCTTCTGTTCTCCTTGTCTTGATGGCCCCGGTCCAAGGTCCGGTTCCCAGCACAGATTGTATCAGGCTCAGCACACGTTAATACTGAGGCAGCAACAGAGAAAGGCTGCTGGGTAGTTTTGGGGTCAGCACCAGCCCTATCAGACTGTTAAAGTAAAGCCATTGTCTTTCAAAGGTCTAACACAATCCAGCAGTCACCAACCATGGGAGCCTCAATGCAAACAGTGAACGCTGGATCTGGGCCTGAGCTCAGCAATCTGATACTTTCAGTATTAACAACTTTCTTGAGATGATTATTGTGCATTTGTTATATACCTTGTAAACAGATGCAAAATGGGCAGGGCTCGCACTGTATGTGAAGAGGATGGAACTCTCTGGGAACACGGCACAAGCTCATTATTGATGTGTTCCTATGACAGGTATATTGCTGCCACAGTGGGAGACCAGAGGTTGGACCAGATGGAGAAGCCCACTTGCAGCATCTCCTACACTCCTGACTGGTAAAGCACAACAGATATAGCAAGAGAAAAGTCGCCTAGGAGCATCATCAGTCTTGTGATGTATAGATGCCTATGTGTGGGAAAACATCTCATCCCAAAGCTAAACGTGGTGCTGCTCCAAAATAACAAATAACAGCAATTAAAAAAACTTAACACAAATCATCTCTCAAATGTGCAGCTTCAGATGACAGCTCTGGGCAACCCCAACACACAGACAGACCCCAGTGCATCTCTTGCACTGTCTGTGCCACAGCCTTCCTTTTGAAAACCACATTCTCATCAAGCAATTGGATATCCCTGTGCCAAACATGATCAGGAAATCCATCACCTGGGGGTGGCCCTGAAAATACATGTGAAAAGAGAGCAAAATTATAAAAACGGAAAAATCAGAAATTCCCACAGACATCCATATGGCAGAACTTGGAAACAAAGAATCCCTGGGTTGTGTTTAATAAGAAACCATCTGTTTGCTACAGATGGGAGTGGTTCTGGTACTGTACGAGGACCTGGAAGTCTGTATCTCTTCCATGTGTGTCAGAGCTTGACCTACAGCCACAGCCCTGCTCCACAGGAATACTGTAGGATTCCCACTGTCCTTGGCTGCAGCTGTTCCCTGGTCTCTCAGGGCCTGGCATGTGGGAGTATCTGCTGTTCAGCAATCGCTGTGTCTTTTACAGCTCAAGTGGTTCTGAAATAACCAAAGGCTTTCACCTACAATGTAAGCACCAGGCCAGGCTCTCCCCTCCTGCACAGCCAGGGCTGAGCTTCCCTTCGCCCTGTGTCCCAGCCTGAGGATCCTCTGTCATCCTGAGCAGGGTGCAAGCATTAACTTCCTGGGAGAAATCAGTGCTCTGCTCAGACTCTGGCGCACACTTCCTCAGTGTATAGCCCTGCAGGAGCCAACTACATACTGCCAGGAAAAGAGCCAGGGATGCTGCTGACTCGCCCTAACTACCCACAGCGGACTGGAGTGTCCTGGGTTCAGCAGTTAAATCACGATGTGGAGCCACCAAACAGCAGGACCCTGAGTAGTGGGGATACAAGAAATGTGCAGGTAACTGTTATGACAGCCATCAATTTTTCGCAGTGGTGTTCATTCTGTGTCTTGTTCATTACTTGTACTAACTAGATCTTGACTACTAATAATTCTTTGACTAGACTACTTAGACTTGTTTCAAGGCCAGGCTGGATGGGGCTCGGAGCAACCAGGTCTAGTGGAAGGTGTCCCTGCCCATTGCAGGGAAGTGGACCTAGATGAAATTTAAGGCCCCTTTCATCTCAAACCAGTCTTTGATTCTATGATGACTGATATTCCTTGCCAAGTTCTTAACTTCAGTATGTATTTCTCTTTGAAATCCATTACCTCCCCAACCACCAGCTTGTCCCTCTTGAGAAACCTGAAAGTAGCATTTTTTGTTGTCTTTTCTGGATCAAAGGAGGTCTTTTTTCCAGACCTCTCTCCTAAAACTATTTTCCCACTATCTACCACCACCTCAGGTCATTCTGTATTCAGATTAACCCTCACCTGCCCTTCCCACCTACCCGTCCTGATCCTGAAGCAATACATGATTGCAAACACTTCATCATTATACATGGCAATCTGAGAAAGAAAACCAAAAGACCTCGTGCTGAGGCTTCCATGCTCTATTTAACCAACCATAAAAATCATCTGCAACACACAAGCAATTGGGTCTATTGCAGACACCCACAAAAGTCATGTTAATTCAGCTGATTAATTTGGCTCTTTTGGATGTTGTTATCACTTAATAGTTGTCATTAGGTAACTATTGAAACACAACATGCAAAAGGCTGGAGCAGCTCTGTTCTGGAGCCAGGCTGAGAGAGCTGGGCTGGCTCAGCACGGAAAAGGCTCCTTCAAGGCAAAGCTTAGGGCAGCTCCAGTGCCTAAAGGGGCTGCAGGAAACCTAGAGGGGCGTTGGACAGGACAGGGGAATGGCTTTAACCTGCCAGAGGGGAGATCGAGATGAGCTCTTAGGCAGAAGCTCTTCCCTGTGAGGGTGCTGAGGCGCTGGCACAGGGTGCCCAGAGAAGCTGCGGCTGCTCTATCCCTGGCAGTGTTCAAGGCCAGGTTGGACGCAGGGGCTTGGAGCGTCCTGCTCCAGTGAAGGTGTCCCTGCCCATGGCACGGGGATGGAACTGAGGGAGCTTTAAGGTCTCTTTACACCCACTCTTCCCTCTGGTTCTTTGACACGATCCTGCCTGCATGACTGCTGCTGATGTAAAGATGGGCTCCTGCTGAGATCTGCTGAAACACCTCTGTCCTGCGCAGGGCTCTGGGCCGCGCTCGGTGGGACAACGGCACTGTGCTCAGTGCTGCCCTCCCGGAGGGAACACAGCAGCTCCACACGGCCCCCCCCCGGTCCCTGCCCCCCTCCCCCCCGACAGCAGGCACTGTTATTTCAAATAGTTTAATTTTAAAAATATTCTATTCAGTGCTAAAATAAGTTTCACTCCGCGCGCAGCCGCGCTTCGGCTTCGCCAGGCTCGATCACAGACTCGGCGGGACATGCAGTGGCGGCAGAGGAGTGGGAGGGGATGGACAGGAGATGGCAGGGGCACGGGGCACCTTGGGCTTCTTTCCCCCACCCAGGACGAGAATACCAGGACAGGGGTCCCCCGGGCACGAGAGAGCAGCGGGAGGCCCCACCGGGGAGAGGTGGCCCAGCTGGGGCAGGGCAGAGCAGCAGCAACCCTGTACCTGCCCCATGGGGGAGAGGGCCCCTGCCTCCCCTGAAACCAATGGCTTAAACGAGCGGGTTATTGCACAGCGTCCCAGCGGGGCCAGCCCCCCCCATCACCCCGGGTGGGTGGGAGGTGGCTCCCCTGTCCCTGGGGAGGGTGGGCAGGGGGGAGGCACAAGCAGGTAAAGAGCATCCACCGATGTGGCAGGACCGCGGGGAGCCCCAGGACAGCCCTGCACGAAGCCACCCGCTGAAGCTCCCTGGCTCCAGGGCAGCTTGGTGCAGGGAGAGGGAGCCAATAAATAGAGGCAAATCTGCGGGTGCTGGCAGGGCCCCGGGAGCGCAGGCAAGGGCAGGGCAGGCGGGGCCGGGCAGCTCTGCGAGGGGCTGGCGAAGGCGCTCTCCTGGCCAGGCAGGCTAGCTCTCCGAGGCCGTATGGCACACAGAGTTCTGATCAGCACAAAATCTCTTCAGGGGCGGTGCACCGGAGTCCTCTTCCTCTTCAGTTACCTGCAAGAGACAGAGATCATAGGAGCACAGTTGCCCATCATGCTGGATTACACTGCAGGGACACCCCAGACTCATGCATCAGGAAGCTTTTGGACACCAGGAGTGTGAACCCACTTCACCCCTGGAGGCACTGTTTTACCATCCCCGCTGCACCACCATCCCCAATGCATCCTTTCTTCATGCTTTACCACCTGATCCAACCTGCTCTAGTGGAAGGTGTCACTGCACATGGCGGGGGGTCGAACTGAGTGAGCTTTAAGGTCCTTTTCAAACCAAACCATTCTAGGATTCTATGACCTGAGCCAGGAGATGGCTCAGGACACTGGGAGATTTGGGGAGCTCCCAGAGGACATTTGATGGATCTGCTCTGCAGTACCCATTAAGATGTTTCTGCATGCAAACATGTGGCAGCAAAACCCATTCTGGGACAGGAATGGCAGTGACAGGGTAAAAGCAGGTCTGTGTGTATTCAGACACGGATTCAATGCCCCTTTCCTTACCTGAGTCTCAAGAGGGACCGGCTCTTCCTTTGTGAGAGTGGGAGGCTCATCTGCAACTTCCGAAGAAGGCAGGGAGGGCTCTGGAGAAAACGGGATTAATGACACTGCCCATGAGCACAGCAGATCCAGCTACATAATAAGCCAGAAGAGGAGACCTCAGTCCCCATTTCCCTATCCATATGTAGCCACATCTCAGGTGCCCACTGGACAAGCAATAGCTCTTGCAGGATGTTGGCTGGGCCCACCTGCCCTTTTCCCCCTTTCCCAGGCCAGCACCCACCTTCCAGCGTCTCCTGCCCCAGCGTCGGTGGCTGTGAGTCATCCGTGCGGAAGTCAGACGTGTGGGCAGGACTCATGGACTCGCTCTGCTGGGGGCTGGGGCTGGAGTTCGGGCTGCTATCCACCTTGAGCTGGTAGACATCTGACAGCGAGCTCTGGTTGCTGTTCTCATCTGCAGAAACAGCACCTAGTGAAGAAGAGCACCTTGACCCAGGGACACAGGCAGCTGAGGATGGCACCAAAAGCCAGGTCTTGGGGAAAAGGAAGAGCATGGTCAGAGGCAGTTTGAACACAGAGGATTCACTGCAACCCAGCAGTGGAAGGGCTGCCTAGCATAGGGCTCTCACCAGGACACAGTCCACACCAGATACACAACAAGCCAACAGTGCAGGAAGTACCTGTGCCTGGGGCACTGCCCAGTCTCACACATAAAGCTTGCGAAGGCCTCAGGCAGTTGATGGCAAGAAACCCTTGCCTGCACACCAGGACTTCGTAGCACTTCTGTTTGCAAGGTGCAAACTAAAGCCAGAAGCAATGCTCAGCACCCACTGCCCATTAGGTAGGCAGTCCTGAAACACACCTTTGCCAGGCCAAGTGTTCTCAAACTGCAGATCTCTAGCACCATCCCTGTCAGCCCATGTAATGGAAATGCCAACACACTTCCCAGTTCTCCTTGGTCACACTAACTGCTGAGGGCAAAGCCAGGCTCAGGTGAATACTTCACTCCAGCAGAAAGTCCATGTGCTGTGTGAGCCCTGCTTGGCTCCACCACAGCCCTGCCTGCTTATGCTAGCTGCAGTGCTCCAGGATGAAAAGCAAGGTGACAGAGGTCCTCCAGCTTTTCATTCTAAGGTCCTGCTGGAAACAGCTCACTCAGCTGCAGGCAGCTGCTGGCTTCTCTCCACGGACTGCAAAGTGAGAACAGGAACCACCATTCCTCTGGTTCTCCATGAAGCTTCTCAAGGGAAGCAGCTGGTTAAAGCCTCCTCTTACAGCAAAAAATTAACAGTTTCTCATCAGGGACAGAAGTGGATCAGCACAACCTCAGCTCCTCCAAGGCTTTAAACTCTGTCCCCAGCTGCAACGAGGCACTCCCACACTCACCTTGGAACTCCAGGAGGAGAGAGGAGTTAGCAGAGGTGTCAGCTGGGAAGCCATTGGGCTCTCGGGCATTGCTGCTACTTGACTTGGATTTCTCTTTCTTGAGAAAAAAAAAAGAAAAGCAAAACCAGAAAGTTAGAGGAGCCCATTGCTGGCAGAAGAATGCAGAGATGCATGAACTGCTCCAAAGAAGCTGCTTGCCCCTCTCTCTTCCAGCAACCTGGAGGGATGTGCCTGTACAGCCTATTGCATTTCAGATCTGTAACTGAGCTGCAAAACTTCAGCTATGAAGCTTCACAAGTCAGGAATGAAAGCAGCTGACACCAGTTCGAGAGTACTGCTGAATGAAAACAAGCCATAGAACCATGGAACGGTTTGGCCTGGAAGGGACCTTAAACCCAGTTCAGTTCCAAACCCCTGCCACGGGCAGGGACATCTTCCACCACAGCAGCTTGCTCAAACCCCGTGTCCAACCTGGCCTTGAACACTGACAAGGATGGGGCAGCCACAGCTTCTCTGGGCACCCTGTGCCAGCGCCTCAGCACCCTCATAGGGAACAGCTTCTGCCTAAGAGCTCACCTCAGTCTCCCCTCTGGCAAGTTAAAGCCATTCCCCTGTCCTGTCCCTCCATCTCCCGTCCCAAGCCTCTCTCCAAATCCTGCGGCCGCCGCGCGGTACGTACCTCCTTGCTGTCCGCCACCGGCACCCACTTGAATATCCGCAGCGAGGTGTCCCCCACCGTCACCCACTTCTTCTCCCTGCAGACAGCGCAGCGTGGACGACGGGGCCACGGCCCGAAGGCGGCAGCACCCCCCCCGCGCTGCGATTGGTCCAGGAGACCGCCAATCCAGAGCAGGATCACCCCGCCCCCTCACCCCGCCCCTCGCGTTGTGATTGGCCTTGCTGCCCGTCCATCACCGGCGCTTCCGGCCCCCCCCCACCCCCGAGCAAAGCGGGAGAGTTAATTGGCTGACGCCTCGCTGTCCCCGCCCGCTCACCCACGCAGCACGCTGATTGGACGCTCGCTGCCGGAGTGCCTCCGCCGGCAGCCGTGTGTGGCGGTGATTGGCTGCGCGCCGGGCAGGCCCCACCCCGCGGCCCCACCGCTCACCATCTGCGGACGCGCTCGATGGCCGCCATCACCTTCTTGATGTCATCCTTGGCGCGGCTGCGGGTCTCGGCGCGCACCGAGCGCCCCGACATGGCGGCCGCCG
>JASSUY010038389.1:0-38285 GCA_032466535.1 Forpus xanthops | reverse complement strand
GCTTCTTCCCGGCTCCCCTCCTCCCTGGCAGAGCATGAAACTCCGAAAGTCCTTGGCCAGCCTGAACATTCTAAGCCATAACTATAAACACTGGTGCTATCAGCACTGTTCCCAAGCCGAAAATCCAAAACAGTCATGCACCAGCTACTACTTAAAGGAGAAAAATGACTGCTGCTGCTGGACCCATGACACCTTTTCTCTTTGAGCATGGAAGGCGTCAAGAAGGATGAGCACCAGCTGGAGTCAGTGTCCATACACAGCACTGCATCCTTCAAAAGCAGCATTGGCACTGCTCACAGGCTCCCAGATCTGGGCAGAGCGCTGAGACTCCCTCTCAGCAGCAGTGCATGAAGCAAGCCCAAGGTAATACATGTAGGAAAAAACATCTTGAACCACCTCATGCGTTGTACATCACAAAATGAGAAAATGAACATGAACTGGCAGCGTGCACTCACAGCCCAGAGAGCCAACCATATCCTGGGCTGCATCAAAAGGAGTGTGACCAGCAGATCGAGGGAGGTAATCCTGCCCCTCTACTCTGATCTTGGGAGACCTCACTTGGTGTACTGTGTGCAGTTCTTGTGTCCTTAACATAAAAAGGACATGGAGCTGTTGAAACAAGTCCAGAAGAGTACCACGAGGATGATCAGGGGACTGGAGCACCTCCTGAATGAAGATAGGATGAGAAAGTTGGGGCTGTTCAGCCTGGAGAAGAGAAGGCTGCGTGGAGACCTCATAGCAGCCTTCTAGTATCTGAAGGGGGCCTATAGGGATGCTGGGGAGGGACTCTTCATGAGGGACTGTAGTGAGAGGACAAGGGGTAAAAGGTTCAAACTTAAACAGGGGAAGTTCAGATTGGATATAAGGAATAAAGTCTTTACTGTAAAGGTGGAGAGGAACTGGAATGTGTTGCCCAGGGAAGTTGTGAATGCTCCATCCCTGGTAGTGTTCAAGGCCAGGCTGGACACAGCCTTGGGTTGACATGGTTTAGTGGGAGGTGTCCCTGCTCACAGCAGGGGGTTGGAACTAGAAGATCTTGAGGTCCTGCAACCCTAACTATTCTATGATTCTATGATTCTGAATCACTGGCTAATGCTCAGGGAACAGCCCCACTCTAGTTCAGTGAAAACATTTCAGGGGACACCTTATCCCCATGTTCCAATATTTAAAGGGTGAACACAATGGAGACTCCCTTTTTACAGGGAGTCACATGGAAAAGACATGGAGTAATGCATGTAAGTTACCCCAGGGGAGATTCTGACTGGACACAAGAGGATAACCTTGAGAACAATCAGCCACTGGCATAATCTCCCCAGGGAAGTGGTGGATCTCCCACCATTGGACACTTCCAAGATTCAGATAGACAGGGTGCTGGGTCACCTTGTCTAGGCCATGCTTTGCAAGAAAGGTTGGACCAGATGATCCTTGAGGTCCCTTCCAACCTGGTATTCCATGATGCTATAATTCTATGATCTGCGCAATTTACAGAACCAAATGAAATCTGATTTGTAAGGAATCATGAAGAAAACCAGTACTGAAACCACACCACTTTTTGTAATAGATCAATTGCTCCCACCTGGAGGACTGGCAAGCACATCCCTCTGATTCAAACCCTCTTGCAAACTAAACTTTACAATTGCCTCCCCTTTTTTTTAAACTCTGCTTTCTACCAGACAGCATATAGAGCACATGGGGTGCGTGCTGCTTCCCAGCATGAAAATATTTTGACTTTTCTGAATTCCAGTGATTTCACGCAGCCACTTTTTAGTAATCCTTTCCCAAACTTGCACAGTACTTAATAGCATCTGAATTGGATGGCAACAAATTCACTGTTATTTCCTCCTGATGCCTGAAAATAGGCCTCCCATTCTTGAGATCACTTATTGAGCACTTCTCTTCGATTTATGGCTGAACCTGTTCTCGTATTTTCTGCTCCCTGCAGCTTCACCTCAGCTACTGGCTCTGCAGTTTTTCCAGATGTTTCTCACATTTTTGACTTTCTTGTTCCATCTGTTGATGTTGCTTGCTAACAGTTTACGCGGGGAAGGGAAGGGCTTGATTTCAAATGTGGAGAACCGGACTTGGAAAAGCAACCTTTATAGAGCAGTCTGGTGAGGAGGTTGGGATGGGCAAGGGGTATTTGCCTTTCCTGAGGAGCTTCCTCTGGTCTGTAAAGGATCCGCATGGTAAGGCTGCAGATTTCCCCTGGCTCAGTAGGACGCTGGTAACAGGGGCACATTGCCCTCTGCAGGAGGAGGAAGCAGCTGCCTGAGCCGTCCTTTTGAGATGACTGAAGAAGGGAAGCTGGGGATCTTCAAGCCCTTCAAGACTGCAGAGAGAACTTTTCTGGACAAAATGACCCTGTCTTTATGTACCAGGACTATTCAATTCACTTGCCATCATGCTAAATGCATAAGCTCCAGATGATGTATTCTACATGGATTTATGGTGGATTAAACCACTATGCACTGATAGGATACATGTACCCCATAACTGTGATTCTATTAAACATAATGATGCAATGAATAGACATTGGAAAATTCACTTTTCACCCATGAAAGCTATTCAGTGTTTCCTGACTTTTTTCTAATTTTACAGCAATAGTTTTTAAGGGAGGCTCCCTGAGATTTTCTTGTTGCTGAAAAGCAGGCTCTTCTCTGGGCTCTCCCCCTCCTATGGGAGGAAGCAAATAGCCTCGGCACCTCCCTGGGCACAGATACGTTCCTTACCCATTGGCATGATGTTGGCCGTGGGTGGTACAGGAGCACTGCAGGAGAAGGCTCCCACCAGGTGATGAGTGCTCTGGGAGCCGGGAGGCATCTGAGATACACAGCTACTCCCGCAAGCACTTGGCCAGGTAGGAGACCAGGCCCAAAGTAGTATGTTCACCACAGACGTATTTTAACACTGCTGGCCAGCAAAAATAGGTGTCTGTCAGAAAGAAGCACAGAAGTCTCAGCAAGATTGGTGCCAATAGTTATTTATTTCCAATTTTTACCCAACAAGGACATGCATTTGTGTTCACAGTATCAACAGAAAGACACGTCATGCTTTGGCGGTTTTGATGCTCATTTGCTCAAAGCAAATGAGTGTCAAGAGGATCCTGATGTGCAATAACTTCAGACAGCACCAAAGGTCTTTTTTCTACTCAGACTCCAATAAAAGATTATTTTTATCAGCATGGCTTGTTAGTAGTTCCACAGTATTTCTGTTCTACGCTGCTTCTTTTTCCCTTTCTTGTGCAAAAATACCCGTGTTTGTTAGTCATTAATCATACCATTAAGAGATCATTAAAGAATTCAAAAACGAGTGTAGAACAATGACAACCATATAATCTTCCAGAATCATTGGTTTGCTCTTTCACAGCAACCTTACGCTTTCAACATCTCTGAAGATACTCAACCACCATTACAAAAACAAGTGTTTGAAATGCAACAGTTATAAAAACTAGTGCACTTGAAATGTACATGTTAGCACTGGGGTGGCTGTGGTGCTGTATTGACATAAGAGGAGGAACGTGGGTAGGCAGTTGTCTTATTTTAGTCTATTTTACTCAGTCTGTTAAAATTGCTAAATGATTTTCAACAGCACAGTTGATGAGTCATTTAATCTTTCATAATTTGATTTCTGTCTGAGAAGTTGCAGGATCCCTCTCTGTGATCTGTTTCTATGCGTGGGTGTCATATGTGCAGCTGGAACATTTGTGCCCCTGAGGTTTTGCAAGAAGACACAAAACCCAAAAACATCAACAAAATTATCACTGAACACCAGCCCCAGGTGGGCTCAGAGACCTTTATCTCCACATACTCTTCATGTACATGCACCTCCAAGTGTCTTAGCCCCAAAGATCCTGCTGCTGCAAGACTTCCATTCTCAGAAGCACCTGGGTGCCTAACTCCTGACTATGTCAGTGGGAGTTAAGCTCATAAATACCTTCTGTGCATCCTGGAAAACGTTACATTGGCTTAATCCAATTAACAGAAAACACAACATCTTTAAAAGGCTTCCAATTTTAAAAGGGCAAGACAGACAAACAGTGCTTTTCCCAGAATACAGAAGAGAAAAGACAGTAACAAGACTTACTTGAAATCCCCGTGTTCCTACGATCATTTGTGAGTCAAAGAGGCATATGTCATTTGGAAACGAGCAGGCTACCCCAAGACTTTCTGACATTCAGGCACAACCTATGCTCAGCTACCAGTGCTGGAAAACAAGTCCAGACTCCAAAGTCTGACAAAACTTGAAAGCCGCTTGGTGTTGATACATAGTCACCACGATGTCCTGTCTCCACCTGATATTACAGCACTAAATGCGGTTGCTGCAAAGGAGATCCACATTTTGGGGGGAGGAATTGTTGCTCTTAGTTGCCTGTACCCTTGCTCTCGTCCTCCCCAGGCTGCCATGTGGGACCATAGAGAGATAACAGCCAAGAGGGTCTGTCAGGGGCCACGCATCTCCTTTTTTTTTCCCCACTGCTGGGCAGCTTCATCAGCAAACTGGAGAAGGAGAACATTTTGTACACATGGGAGTCTTGCAGTCATAAAAGGGAAAGAGAAGAGAGGTGCCAAAGGAAAGAAATTCCCTGCTTCTGCAGAGGTAAGAGAGAGGCAGGAGACAAGTTACAGACTCTCCTCCACCATCTCATGCCATATCATCTCCCATGAGGAGGAGTTCCCCAAGGAGTTAATTCTGGTGGGAGGAAGGGCAAGGGGAGGGAGGCATTAGTGAAAGGAGGGAGAAGGAAGGATCTCTGTCACACACAGTTCTCTGGACCGACTCAGAAAAGGGTTAACCCTACTGTGCTGCTGGTGATACCAGGAATCATTTTTTTTTTGCTATCAAGTCATGTCAGATTTAAGCATGCAAGACTACTAAGGTGGGGAAGTTGAGTGCAGGTCACTTTCATGCTTGAGCACAGCTCTTCAAAACAGCGTATTTCATTTTGCTAGGAGGGGAAACTCATGTTTACTGACACTGCTTCCCAGTAAAGTGATGCTAAGCCAGACAGGAAGATTCCTACACAGCTCTATGAGAAAGGAAAGCAAATTTTGTGTCAGGGAAGAACAAAGTTATACAGCAAAACTCAGCAACACTAGAAAATAAAAAAGCTCTTCCATGAGGACTTCAGCTCGACCTACATTGATGTGAGCCCAGGCTTTCCAAGGAGAAGGAGCACTGTTTTGGGGTGTTGTTTAATTACTCGTCTCCTGATTTTATAGAAGCCATTGAATACGAGTGTCTTTGGGATCTCTCATGGCCAAGCTTGGTCCAAAATGGGCGATGTGTTCAGCATTTGTGGGAGGGAAGGGATGGGAGATGATGAGACAGGTAACTGGCATGATCTGAGCTCCTGTCCTTAGGAAACCTGGGCAAAATATCCCCACTTCTGGAGGAGCTTGCTGAGATTATGCCCTGTGCCCACTCCAGCACATTCAAGCAGCACAACAAGAACAAAATATCCTCAAGTCTAGCTTTGTATTGATGGGAAAAAGAGAATCAGCAGAATCTCTGCTACATTTTCAGGTCCCTCTCCTTCTACATTTTATCTCCTTCCTGCCCCCTCCCTTGATACTTCATAGAATCACCAAATCAACTCGGTTGGAAAAGACCATTAAGATCATCAAGGCCAACCATTAACCCAGCCCTGCCAAGTCCAGCACTAAACCATGTCACTGAGGGCCCTATCTACATAGGTTTTGAACACTTCCAGGGACAGTGATTCCAGCACTGCCCTGGGCAGCCTGTTCCAATGCCTGACCACCCTCTCTGAATAGTTTTTCCTAATACCCAATCTAAACCTCCCTTGGTGCAGCTTGAGGCCGTTTCCTCTTGTCGTATCACTTGTTACCTGCGAGAAGAGACCAACCCCTACCTCACTACGACCTCCTTTCAGGTAGTTTTACAGAGCAAATGTTACCTTTAGTCTCCGCTCTTTATCCTCTGCACCACCACACACACACCCCCCAACCGTGCCGCGGTGTACCGAGGCCTGCTCCAGCACGCGGCTGGATGACGGCGCGCTGCCGCAACGGCTACACCGGCACAGCCACGGCTGCCCGCGGTGGGGAACGGGCTGCAGTGACAGCTGTGACTGTGCCCTGGGAGCAGCTGACCCCTCACACACCACCCCGGAAGGGAGCGCAGCCTACCCCACTGCCGCTACCGGGGCGGACCCGGCCGCCAGACCACAACGGCCTCTAACGGCTCCGCCCCGCCTCGGGCGCGTGGGGGGCGTGGCGCGGGGAACCAATCAGCAGCGCTGGGCGGGGCACGCCGCGGCCGCAGCCAATGGGCGGTGAGTGGAGGCGGTGCCGAGGTGGCGGTGATGGCGGCGGCGGCGGTGTGGTTCTGCCGGCGGGCTGGGCTGAGCCGGGGGAGGTGCGGACCGTGAGTGACGTAACGTGACGTACCCCGCGTGGGGGGCGGGACAGAGGACCCCTGAAGACCCCCGGCCCCGCCCCCTGGAGCCCCCCCCCCACCCCCCCCAAGGGGGTCTCGCCGTGACGCCCCCAGGCTCCGGTTGTGGGTCAGCGGCGAGTGGGGCAGGGGGAGCGGGGCCGTGGAGGAGCCGGATCCGCCTGAGGGGGCCGCGGCCGGGAGAAGCCGCTGAACCCTGGTTCTGCCTCTGTCGTGGCCGGGCAGCAGCCCGAGGAGCCTCTGGTGGGCGAGCCTGTGCTCCCCAGGCTCGGGCCGCAGCCTGCCGCCGCTCGGTGTCTCCCCGCGAGGGCACCGGTAAGGCACCTCCCTCGGGAGCAAGCAGTGTGAAAACAGAACGAAGTTTCTTCCAGTTAGCACGAAATCGGGCTGGCTCAGGTGCCTGGTTTGGTGCAGCTTGCACACGGGGAGACACCCGGGTCCTGTCTCCAAAAAGGGGCCCAGGGCAACCAGAGGCCCATGAAGGGCTGGATCAGTACCGCTGGGTTGCTTCGTTTCAAGAGAACACCGAATTGTCTCCTCCATTGGTAAATCAGCCTTAATAGAGCTGAGCGTAGGTCGTGATGTGGGCAGAGTGGGGCTGTCGGCAGCCCCATCAGCACCCCTTGTGCCAGGTTTGGGGGAGCCCTTGTAGGTCCAGAGTGGTGACATGTCCCTTTCTCTCTGCCACAGCAGTGGCTGGACGAGGGAGGGTTACACAGGTGATTGATGTGCACTCATAAAGGGACCAAGGTCAGCGGGCACTTTCCCACACCTGGTCACATAGCTGTCAGGGCATGGACTTTGGGCAGGGTGCTCGCAAAAGCTCCACTGTAAATACATGGTCCGCATGCAGGTCAGTTTGCAGAATGAGTGACATACCCTGTGTAAGATGAGAGCTCCACCGCACCTTTCTCCTGGGGATCTGTGTGGGTTTAGTGTCCAGCTTTCTGCCTGCAGGTGTGTGCCTGCATGTTACCTGCAGGCAGAGAATGCCTTCTGCCCAAGGGACTGATTGTTGGGTCTGTGCTGATTTAAGGGAGGTTTCCAACAGCAGTTCTAGAGGGAGAACACTTATTTTAATATTGATAATAGGCAGGAAAGCAAGTGTTACTTTTGTTTAATATTTAAAGATTTAAATTCTTGTAGTCTCTGCTGAGACCATGATACTGTAAATATTTTATAGTTGAGTAACGAAAGAGTACAGTCTGTAATAACTGTAGCATAGTTGTTACTGTGAACATGCAATATTGAAGCTGGTGTTCTTGGAAAGCCTTGGGGACAGCTGGACTGCTTTGTGCTGTGCTAGAGGCTCATAAAATCCATGTCATCCTTTCTTACCCACAGTAACACTGTCCTACATAGCACCCAGGGTCATTTTTTCAGCCTGCCTCTATCAGCTTACTTTCACAGCCTGTTTCTGGAGAATATGCATGTGTGTATAAGCTTTTTTCTTTCATTCCTTCTCCTGCCCCATTATTGCAGAAGAATCATCAATGCTGTGCCTTGCTGTTCTGGATCATGAGGAATTTTGAGTACTAATACTGTGGGATGGAGCCTGTACAGTGTGAGGGCAATCAGATGATCACATTGTATGTGCATAGCACCCATTGAGGCCTGGGAGAGGAGGCTGACCACATACCCATAATGAAGCTGCTCTCTTCTGGCGGCCGTCAGAAAGGACTTCCTTGGCTGGTGCTGCTATGGGATGTGATGTAGATACCAAGTACCAGCGCCCTCTCACATGACTCCCAGGAGATGTGACAGCCTCCCTGCAGTGGGAACTGCCTGCCCTTGCTCATCAGTGTTGCTATGGAGCCCGAGAAGCCACCACTCAGGTAGAGAACAGAGAATTTGGGGAATCTAACCAGTTAGACACCTGAGCGGCATGAGGCATGAGGAGTCCTTTCTCACCTTTGGGCTGGGTAGCTGTGTGCAGTGTAGAGAGAAAATACAGGGATGACTTCAAATACCAACAGTCGATACACTTGGTTGGATTTAATTAGCAGCTCTGTGGTCTTCAGCAGGAGTCCCTTGGGTCCAGACTACAGTGCCTGGGTCTCACAGTGTCCATTGACACACTGTTGGGCTGGGACCTGAATTACAGCAGGTACCACTGATGCAGTGTGGCTGCCTTCCCAGCTGCCACCACCCTCTCTTCATGTGGATCTTGCTGCCTCCACAAAACCACTGGGCAGTGCTGCCATGAGAACAGGGATGGAGCATTTGCGTCATTAGCAGGCAGGTGAAATCTGCTGTACTTGACGCTGGTTTTGCTTATTTGTGATGTTCCAGAGCTTTTGGGCTCTCCCTGTCTCCCGTGTACAAGAGGGTTTTTTTATGTGTATTTATTTGCATAGCATATTCCAGGCAGATCTATACCTACATGCCCACACTAAGTCAGTCAAAAGTTGCACCGTTAAGCTCACATCTTGGTGGAGCACTGCTGAGTATGAAATACACCATGTGGAAGCGTGGAGTATGGCATGCCAAAGGTGCAGACAACCGAACAGCTGCTGGGAAAAAAGGAGTCTGAGAAGAGTAATGATCCTATGTCAGGACTTGTTCAGGGACTGCATCTATGTCATCTAAAATTTCTAGCACTGGGAGTTTCTCCTCTCCAGTTGCCACCTTCCCTCCCAGGAATCCATCACTTCTCTCTCTCACGTTTCACGCTCCCAAATCTGTGCCTCCTTGGCAGATTAGTGACGGTGTTGTTTTTCATGGATTGGACACTGGAGGGTGCTAATGCAATGAGAGCTGAAACTGTTCTAACGAATTAAAGGTCTCCCCTTTGTTAGTTAGGAAATAGTTTTATTCTTTGTTGCGGCGTTTAAATGGAAAGACATGAATCATGGCCTTTAGCCGTAGCTGATCCTGCTCTGCATGTGTAGAGCTGTAACCAAGAATATCAATAAAGTGTTAAGTCTGTGAGGGATTTCTTTCCTGAACCTCTATCAAAAAATATCACTCATTCTATGTTCTACACATTTTTAAGTGTGTCTTTTGAGGTTATGGCCTCAGGGTGAAATTTATTTGAAAGTGTGACTTTCTAGTGATAAAGACACTCTATCTGGCAGAACTGTTGAGCTGTATCTGCAGAATCTGCTTTTCTACAAGGTCACTTTGGTTCACCTAAATTAATGTTGTGTTGCTGGCAAGCTGAGAACCTGATAGCGGCTCACTTTGGGGAGGGAGGTGGCATCTTAAACACCCCTAATCCAGTCACTAGTGTTGCAATCCTTTCTCTGAGAATGGACCTAGTGGAGCCCCAGTTTACCTTGTAACCACATCACCAGGCCACACACGAGAGAATGTGCAGGATGGGGCCTTTCATCAGCCTTAACTACTAGGTCAAGCGAAGCACATGGCAAAGCTGAGCCTTAGCTCTGGTGTTCACTCATGTATTTTTGGCAGGTTGGAGTTACATTGGGAGGCCTTATGCCGGAGGAGATGTTACTTGTCCATGCTACTCCAGCTTTCTGCTGAACTGGGTCTCTGCTCCCCTCTGCCCTTGGCAGAAAGACACGGGGCCTGACATGAGCTCCCCGCTGCACGCTCTGGCAGCTCCATACTCGGCATTAAGCACTGTGAAACTACTGCCTGAGCCAGTTCCAATCCTAGCAGCAGCAGAGGTATGATGCTGACTAATTAATGCTAATGAGGAGCAGGGTGCAAATCTAAGCGTGTCCAGCTAATCAGCACTGGCACCCTAGCTTGTCTGCTTAAAGCGAGCACAGTTCTGTGACCAGCAGGTTGAAGGAGGTGGTTCTCCCCCTTTAAACCCATTCTTGTGAGACCCTTCCTTCAGTGCTGCGTTCGGCTCTGGGGTCCCAACAGAAGAACAACATGGACTTGTGAGTACAGAGGAGGGCCATGAAGATGCTCTGAGCACCTTTCCTATGAAGACAGGTTAAGAGAGCTGGGCTTGTTCAGCCTGGACACAATAAAGCTCACGGGAGACCTTACAGTATGTAAAGGGAGCCTATAAGAAATCTGGAGAGGGACTTCTTTGTAAGAGCAAGTAGTAACAGGACAAGGAGTAATGGCTTTTAGCTTAAACAGGGAAGATTTAGTTAGATATGAGGAAGAAATTCTTCTCTGTGAGGGTGGTGAGACACTGGAACAACTTGCTCAGGGAAGTTGTGGCTGCCCCATCGCTGGCAGTGTTCAAGGCCAGGTTGAACAGGGCTTTGAGCAGCTTGGTCTAGTGGAAGGTATCCCTGCCCATGGGGTTGGAACTGGATGATCTTTGAGATCCCTTCTAACCCAAACCATTCTGTGATTCTGTGGACAGGCCTGACCAGTCCTGTACCTGCCTTTGCGGACCTGTTAGCCAAATGACAGCCAGTATTCAAAAAATGCATAAGTAAAATGGAATTGAGTGCAAATACACTTTCCTTAGAAGTCTTTTTTCATTCAGTACATGTGGTTATTGACTTGCTTCTCTGTCTCATTCCCCTTTATAAATTAATTGGGCAGTCCCCTTCTGGAAAACGTTGTTACCATACTGTATTACATTGGTCAGGTTTTGTTCTTTCCCAGGTGTTGCATTTTAATAACATAGCTGGTTTAATTTTTATTTCTATTAAAAATGCCTATCATTTTTCTCCAAATTCTGCCTCGAACTGAAGATGTACATGAGCATGGAGAAAGAGCCCATGGATAAGGAAACCAAAATCTGCTGCTGTCATGTGCTGGTACTAGTTGAGACCTGCTGTTCGTCTTGCAAATAGGTGCACAGCCAGTTTCACAGCAAAGGTACTTAACTGTTTGTCAGAAGCAGCAAAAAGGTATCCAGCTGAAAGTTTACACTTCTTTCGCAAAGAGTTCTAGTAGCTTACAAGAGTAGGGTTATGAGGGGATGTGAGCAGAAAAGCTTTTTTAAATCATTGTAATAAGCAGCAGTACCGAAGACAGTCTGCTTAAGAGGTGATAATGTAGACTAAGCACAAAAAAAAAAAAGAACTGGTTGACAGTGTATTTGTCTTGTTAAGCAGCTTTTCAGAGAACTATCTTCTATCGAACCTCCATGCTTCTGAGCAGGGAGCCAGGGTACACCCCTTGGCATCTAACCAAGAACCAACATACTGTGGTGTCTAAAGGACCTGCGGTTGTGCATTTTATGTAGGTAGTGCCCTAACTTATCCCGGGAGACCTTTCTCTAGGGGAAAGTGGTTTAATGGACCTTCCACCGAACCTCCTTGATAGCACTGAATTTTAAGTGATACCAGCTGCAGGATGCTGCTATGTTGAGGCCCAAGGCTACCCCAGCTCTGTGGCCCTGAATGGGGAAGGAGGGTGCTGCTTCTCTTTCCGGGTGTTCCTCCTTCCATCATTGAGCCTTCACATGCTTGTGCAGTATCTCTTGGCTACTAGTACAGATTGGGTGAGTGAGGTCTCTGGGATTTTTGCGCCTTTTGGGAAGAACAGGCTGTTGTATTTGAAGTCTTTTCTCCTAAGAGCCTTTCCAACAGGTAAAAGCCCCTTGATGCCAAGAACTTCGTAGAGCTTCTGCTGATGGACCTCAGGGTGGTATATCCTCATGTCCTTTGCACATCAGGTGGGCTCCTGGTGGTGGTCTCTTCTGGACCCCTTTCTTACACCTCCCTGAGCTCTGAGCCCCCTCATTTGGAAAGGGGAAATACTCAGATTGCCCTTATTCTGTCAGCCAGGCTGTGCATGGAGGTGTTTCTCCAGCTGCTGCCCTTTTCACGCTTCCCTCTCCCATCCCATGAGGCTATGGAGTGCAGCAGGTCTGCAGACCTTCAACTACAAGTGAATCTGGAGGTCAGCCATGTGGTTACTGAGCCCCTGGATGTTCGACAAGTCCCATTTGTAACTTTTCCCTTGTTTTCTCATTGGTGCTGTGTTTACTTCTCAAGTCTCCCTGTGCGTTTTAAATCTCCTGGCATCGGTGTAAAGAGGATTTCCCTGTCCCTGTAAATGGGCATCGCTGTGGCTGCCTGCCTTGTCTTCTCCAGCCCTTTTTGGGCCAAGATTGACCAATTGTCACGGACTGAGTGGCCAAACCCTCTTTCTTCTCTGCCATTTTAATTAAAAATGGTTGGCATCAGGGGCTCTGCAGTGATGAAAGGGAAATGATGAAACTTTGAAGAATTTGGGGCATAAAGTTGATCTCTAAATTTTAATGTACTCATTGCACTTAAAGAGTTGATACATTTTATGATTGAGCTTTCAGGTGACCTAATTTCCCTTAGTACTGTACATTTAGCTTTATACATCTGCACCTAATTTGTAAAAAAGGACTTAATGAGAAACTTCAAACAGTTTAAATGTCAATTACAAAGAAAGCGAGGTTTTAAAGTTCTAGTAATCTGTCCATATTGGTCATCGAAACATGATCCCAGGTGGATGTTAATTCAAGACAGATGGCATTCCAAAGGCACAATTACAAAGAGCTTATATATTTTCAACACTAACAAGCTGTCACGCTATGTTGTAGCTACACTTCCAATACTGTATAAGCACAATTGCTGCTTTATCTGCTGTGGACTTGGTCATAAAGGGGTTTGATTCCCCACACTTGATATTGTCTGTGGGTTTCTGGAGGAGGAACTGGAGAGTGAGGTTAGTTAGTTAGTTAGTTAGTTAGTTAGTTAGTTAGTTAGTTAATTGGTGTGAATATCTTTCATTCGCTTAATCTGTGGGGCGGAGGAGGTTGTGTTGGGTTTATATTTGGGTTTTTTTAAGTTGGTGAAGTGCTCTTCAAAGAAAGGAGGGGAAATACTGAGTATGGGCATAATAAGACTAGCTCATTGCAGATATATTTCTATTTCCTGGCAGCATTAATTAACTTTAGTTTCATCGGCTGCTGATTTATCAGCTACAATGATTTGTTAAAATCCGCAACATCCTGGATGTTTTCAGTTAAGAAGTCATCTGAAAGCTTTTGGAGTAACACACGTTGCTTGGAAGACTGAAGTCCAAGGGACTGATAGTGACTTGACTTGCGGTGGTGCAAATGGGCAGTAGCATGGCTGCAGCCAGGCAGCAGCTCTTCACAGGCAGTTTGAATTATTTTTAGGTTTCTGAAAGTATTCTTAGTCCCAGAGGTGGAGGGGCTGGACAAAGCAGGACTTCCGTCAACATGTGATATAGTTGATGTAGTTAAAAATGTCCCTCCTTTTTGCAGCGGATTTATAGTAGATGATCTTTAAAGGTCCCTTCCAGTCCAAACCCTCCTGTGACTGTAAGTGTTAGATGGCCAGGTTTTTTGTAGAAGGTAGTAGTTGAGGTGGGTGGTGATCTGCGCAACTGAATGACGAAAGATAACTGGGCATAATTTCCACTGATTATTCATTTGTTTCTTAAAATCAGGTCACAAAAATGCAGGACTTGCGTGGCTGTGACTAGACAGTCATACATAGGCTTTAAAAATTCTTTGCTGCTAGGAGCAAGATTAGTGATGCTCTCCAGGAAGGTTTTTAAGCTCTTATGGGCACGTGTATCCTCTAAAGAGGTACTAAGAATTAAAAGCTTATATTTCTGCTGATTTATTTACCTTTCACTGGAAAGTGAAGAAGAAAGCTGAAAGGCCAAGATACTTCATCCTCAGAAGGTGGGAATGAAGCAGTGAGGTTATACTGTTTAATTTTTGTTTTTCATTGATGAGTGTTGTAAATACTAGTTTCTGAAAGCATCTGACCCAGCTTCCTCTTTGGAGGAGATGTGAATGCTATTTGAAATATGCAGCTTGCCAACAAGTGAATTGGACTCCTGAGCCATGCTTGAAACAAAATGCCAATTTTACCTACAGTTTTACTAGGTTTCCTGGTTTATGCAGTGGCATTTGAATGGCCTCTAGTAATTGTTTTTAGCAGGGAAAAAAAAGATTTCAAACAAAAATGAGAAACATAACCCAAAGCTCATTAGCACTGTATTTGGCATGCCATGAATCACTAAAACTGTATATAAATGCAGAAGTAATTTGTAACAAACAAATTCTTTTTTTAAATACTTTCTTTTGAATCTCTGTTTGGATTGCTGAGGTACAGTATGGTTTTCAATCAGTGGTTGTTATTACCAGAATAGGGGAGGAACCAATTTATGGTTTAAATAAACATTATATATAATCCTTGAGTGTCAAATATACTTAATGGTGACAAGTGAATAAAATTAGGTGGAAATCAAAAGACAATAAAGAATTGCTTAGATAGGGGGTTTTTAACTTTGTTGTTTTTTTTTTTTTTCAACATAAATTTGATGCTATTGTATGTTGCTCTCAAGTGGTTTCCCCTTGGATTTTCCCAGTGCTTATCACAGTAACATACTGCAGTCTTTTTAAACTTAGATCAGGCTTCACTTTGAGAGTTAACTAATTGTTCAAGTCCAAGTGGGAAACTTTCTTGCACCTGGAAAATTAGGGGAGCAAAAGATGTCCGCATCCTTTCCCTGGTGGTTCTTCACCTGCAAATTCGAACTGCAGTGGTAATAAAAGTTTTGTGGACCTCATTTTATGTGAGATCATTAAGCGACAGGAGAATTCAGGACTACTGCCCTTCATAATTCAGGACACTGAAAGGTGCCATTTATAAGCTCAAAGTGCCTGCAGGAAGGCAAAACAGGCTTGTAAAACCCACACTCCAAACCCTGAAAGGTTTGTACTGGTTTGTACTGCTAGTTGCAGCCTTGGAGTGGCAAAATTGAAAGGTGGTAGGGATTTGGCTTAAGAAAATGAAAAAACACCTGCCTCTAGCAGTTAATGTAATAGCCTGGGTTTCACACTTTTTGTGTTGATGTCTCCTTTGTCCAGAAAAACCCTAAAACATCCCAGGCAGTGATCCCAGTAAAAACCTTACCAGTTGTACTGCCCAGCTGTTGGGCTTATTATCTTTCCTACGATAGCTCACTGTTTTGCTGAGTTGCTAATTTGGCTATAAAATAAGTTTCTTCTGACTTTTTAGTAATATTTTGCAAACTGTGACCTTTGCCCGTTATGTGGGCCAGGCATTTTGTAGGGAGAGCTCTTGCCTCGTTATTGCTTGAGAAGGAGTAGCAGCATGCGCAGTGCTAGAAATGAAGTCTTCAACAAAGTATGTGATATGCCAGCATCCCCAGTCTTCATAAAACTGATTGTTACATCTCTAAACAGGCAATGTGATCTGCTAAATTCATTATATACTGCAGCTTTATGGACCTACAAAGCCCAAAAAGCACTAGAGTGGCAGCCAAAGGAAACATTGAGTCCAGTGTTCATTCTTAGAACAGGTACTACTGTCCTTGAGTGCTCCAGTGCTACTCCTCAAATGAGAGTTGAAGCAGTCATTTTTAAGTCTGTGACCAAAATGTAGCCATTGTTACCTGGAAATGAGGCATCTGTATCTGTAATCCTAAATGGCTGGGCCTGAACTCTTCTAATTCAGCCATCGTAAGCCATTGCCTTATTAATATCGCATGGCTGAACTTACTTGGGTGCCAATTCACAACATCAGAGCCTAAATTCCAGTGAAGACAAGAGCCGACTGCATGCTAAGTCTTCCTGCAGCGTCTTTGCTTTATCAATTTGTGTCAATTCAATATTTGTGTCTTTACGCACACTGATTTCAGCAGCAATTGGCTATATGGTATGGTATCCAAACTGTCGTCCCTCTGTATGTCAGTCACATAAGAGCCAGAGAAGTGGCTGTGCTTCAGAAGTGTGTTGGTAGTATTCAATTTTCTGACAGTTTTGTTGACTCAACTGTCGTGCTGAGGGCTCCAGGCTCTGCACTGTGTTTAGTATGACTCCAGGGCCTTTGCAGAGTGGACTGCAGGACTCAAACTTTTAAATCCACTATTAAAAGGCAGTTATGTGACTGTTTATGTTAGAACCAGGTGCTTTTTGCCTGTGGACATGCTGTTACTTGACAGTTTTGTTTTTTTTTTTTCTTTACGGTCAAAATGTGATAAACATACTCACGCGAGTACCTTGCTCTTTGCAAATGGTCTGGCTGCCTTCAGCAACCACTCAGGTTTCTGAGGATGATGAAAATTGGGACTTAACTCTCTGTAGGGGTATGTCCATGGTAAGCATTCATGTTGCTTCAAGGACATACAATTTCTAGATGGCATGTTGTCAATATATATTTAATTGCTTTCTCTTTTTTGGAGCTTTTGTGAATTAGAGAACTCAAATGAAGTACATTTCTGGTTCTGGAGGGTTCACTTATACAGGTTTTGTATATGAATGCATGCTTTGCAGGCTCATTGCATTAGTCATTTGCTTATTTTTTGTTAAATGTGTAGCAATACTAAAGCACTGATGGTACTTTGGTTTAGGTCAGTATCAAATAGTGACTTCAGCATACTGGAAGTACAAAATCTGTTTTCTTACTGGCTATTTCTTTGAGAAGTTGATAGATGTGAAAACCATTTAACAGTTGGGTTGGGTTTTTTTTCCCCCTTTCCTGTTAAACTAAGCTACTGAGGAAATCTTCCTACTGCTACACGCTGCAATATGTCAGAAACACCGTTATGTTATAGTTGCATCATTATCTAAAGGAAAAATTGAGTGTGGGTTTGAAGTCGACAAGTGATGAAAGTAGCCCTGAGGTTGTCAATTAGAAAGCCAAGGCCTGGAATTGATAAGTTAATGGCCAGTTCCCTTTGCACCCCTTCACTTTGCTGCCTGCTCCCACCTCACCCCGCAGCAGCTTTGCTGCTCCAAACATAAAGAAAAGACTCCTGTTGGTTTGTGTCCCATAATTTATCTCACTGATATGATTCACTTAAATTCTTGGCTGTTTGCAATGTCCTTAGTGTGGATAGATAGTTAAGGAGAAATGACATGCAGCAGATAGAAAATACGATCTTAAACGGTGCCCCTGTTTTGTTTATTTTTAATTTGTTTATTTTTTGTTTAAATGTTGAACCGTTAACAGTTTTCAGCCCATCCTCCTGCAGCACACAGAGCAAATTTAGCAGCGGTGCATAATTTAACTTCTACCGTATGTTTGTTTGCAGGTTTTAAAACCTGAAATTTAATGGCAGCCAGTTGGAACCCATGTGTTCCTATTAAAGGTGGAGGCCAACATGTGCGATTTTTCCTGAAGGGAGATACTGGTTACCAAAGTTTATGATATAATGTAATATAATACATAGTGCTCCTATTTTGCTTGGTTAGCAGGGACCTAAATTTCTCTTAAGGAACATATGCGTTTAGATAAATAGGTAAATTATGGAAAATAATAAACAGGATTTATTCAGATTTTAATAATTCTTGGTGTGCTGTGTTGTGAGAACAACAGTAGCCTTTTGAAAACAGCTTTAAAGTAATATTAGCGGTAGAATGTAATTCAAACAGGCATCGTGCAAAGCAGAGCTTGTAATTAATCTTAAGGTTTTGAAAACTTTATGTACAGTGTGAGTTTTTTAGGGCTTGTAAAAGGTTGCAGATGGGCACCCTCTCTGCAGCTTAAGGCTTTCTGCTTGTGGCACAGCTGCTTCAGTGACAATGGAAATACAAGGTTTTCCTTCTATGTTGCCCTGTCTCTACCTAGAGCAGATGAAGAGTGATCATGAGACTCCAGTTTAATTTCTAAGCACATTCAGGTTTTTCACCTTTCTGGTGATTTCATCGTAATCAGTAAACATCTGTTGAATAATTTAAAAATGGCACAATAAAATGAAACAGGGAGCTCGGATCATGGGCTGCTGCTCTGCAGTCTCTCTCTCCTCCAGCCAGACTTCAAAACATGAGGTAATCTGATTCTAGCTTAATTCACTGGAAAAGAGATGTCACATTGTGTGAAATGATACAGAGTTGGGTACTTTCTCCTTCTCCTGTGCTAGCCTTGCCCAAGACCCATGCAGCAGGGCTTTTCTAATGCTTCACTAGAGGTTCAGTGTAGAACTAGTACATGATTTTCCAAAAGCATGTTTTCCTTCTGTGTCATACTTTAACTTACTTCTTGAAAGCAATGTCTCATTGTACCTATAAATAATGAGAATATACAATGATGTTTTTAATGAGAGGTTGTTTCTTTTCTCACACATTTGTGACTCTGGTGTTTCTAGTGCTACAGGATAACCCTATGATGGCCTGCTGCAAGAAAGGTTATCTCAAGATGAATAAGAGCATTGTATCTAGTTGAACCTGACCTGCTCAGGTATCACACCTACCAGAAATCGTAATTCTGGGGTTTCCCCCTAAGTTGATCCTTTCCTTGAACTGTTTTTGTCTTTTATAGTTATTTTTGTGAATGGGGCTCTGAAAGTTAATGGTGTTGGGTTAGCAAAGCTTGTCTTCCAAGGGAATAGTCATCTCTTTCTGGACTTCCCTTCTCGTATCATCTTTCATATACTTTCATATACCTGTCAACCAGTAGGGCTGTTGTGCAAGATACATTCACATACCATATGGAAGCCAGTCAGCCAAATTTTGGTGGAGCCAAAATTTGCTTTGTCTTGCACAGCAAGAGGAAGACAAATACCAAAATTCTCCACCTCTTTCAGTGAGTTGCTGCAGGATGATGGTCTCTGCTCTTCTGGGTTTGGGAGGGTTTTTTCCCTCCCCTTTTGTTTTTGCTGTTGGCTAACTGCATTTTTTCACCCATGCCCTCTTTCAGTCTGACAGTCCCTTTCTTGCCATGTGTTTCTTTTGTCATGCATTACGTACATCCACATCTTTCAATGTGGATGAACATTTTACTTACACGCTGTCTGCTCACTGGTTTAGACTAGCTGGTTCCACAGCACATGAAGCACAGTGGTGCTAAATAGTGCCCATTTTAGGGTGAAGGCTATGATGTTCTACAGGTTGAATTGGTCTTTTTACTCTTTTCCCTACCTAAGGAGGAAGGGTCTTATTTTAGGAGAAAAGGTTTCATTCTTTCCAGCAAGGCTGGGTCCACATAAACCCTTCAGCTCTCTAGCAATTTGGTTGCACTGGATTACTTCTGTCTGAAGGTACAAAACCTCAGACCTGGTGTCAGAGCTTTTGGTGTTATAGAGCTTTCTAAGGCTAAAAATCAAAGGGACTCCTTTCAACACGACTTACCTTTTCCTGACAAACGCAGCCTGACCAGTGCTCCCTACTTCCCACATGAGCATTCTCAAGCCTGAATCTCGTGCCCCACTTCACGTTTATCTGTACATAGAAGCATGCTGGAAAGATATGAAAATTACTTATGGCATTTCCTATTTTCATTTTTTGTTTTTTTTTGGTTCCAATATGGAATCTTAAAATAGGGAAAATCATTGTGTAGCTTCAGTGATTTGAAACATTTGGTATGGATAAAAACCTGAATAATGCCCAAAGACATGCTCAGAGTGAGAAAGTTGACTTAGCATGTCTAGGTTTTTAATTTATAAAACAAATTTGAAGTCCACTGTTGTCTTTATGCAATTAAGATAGATTCCCTTTGAGTATATCAGAAATCATACAAAGCTCATTTAAGTCAACTTTGTCTTTAAGGTCAGTATCATTATCTATGACACATGCTAATTGGTTGTTGTCCCACAGGAACCCAGCACTGATGTTCCTTAACAAGATAAACCAGAAAATGAATATGCTATCAAAGGACTGCAGTTATTTCAGCAGCTGTGGGCTTTTTTTTTTTTATTAGCTTATTTAACCACTTATGCCTGGAAAATGATATATTAACCTTAAAACACGACCAACAAATGGCAGAATCAAAAAAAAGAAAAATGGAGACATCATGGTTTAGGGGTCTTATTGTAATCTGTGACTGCAGAATATCACATGTTCATTATGTAATGAGAATGGCAACATTAAAGGTTTTTGAACCAAATATAAACTTGCTGTGAGAAACCAGTGATAGCTTGGGCCTTTCTGGTACTGTAGACCTCAAACCTGTCTGGAGGCCTTGACTTCAGAGACTGAAATATTCACCCCGTCCCTGATGCATCTGTTTCAGTGGATACATCTGCGTGGAGAGGGATGGCTGCAGGATGTCTTCACTCCACAACCATGAAGGGAGCTAGTTTAGAAGAGAAAGAAACTGAAGCTTTTTAACACTTTAGACACTTCCAGTTTCTTTTTCAGGCCACTGTCTAGTTGGCCTGAAAACTGTCTTTGACAGGCCTGTCCTACTACTGATAAAAGTATTTGTTTATTTATATAAAATATTTTGACAAGTGGGTCTTGCTGCTTTCTGCCACTAGTAATGGAAATGCTGGTACATTCCTCCATTAAAAAAAAAATAATTCTGGATCTATATGCTAAGCAAAGAGCTGAACCCTGAGTCAATGAGATGGCAAATACCTAGTGATGAAGAAATAAATAACAATTTTCAAAATCTATGTTGAGCATATTTCTTCTTTAAAATGCATCAATTACAATTATGCAAGGCCAAAGCTTAGTGCAATCTGCTTAAATGATAAAAAAATAACAAACAAAATAGAAACAATACTTCCAGGTTGTTGGTCAGACCATTCAACTCAGGAAAGTCACTGCCTAAATTCTCTAAACCCGAGGCCTTTGAAGTACTGAGTTGGCTTTTGAGATCAGTAGTCTCTTCTGCAAGTGCCAAGAGAATATTTTCTTCAGTATATTCAATTAGTTCAGTTAAATGACTAATTTATTCAAACTTGACCAATTGGATGTTGAAAGAAGCAGAAAAGCTGCTTCTTCTCTACCAATCTGTGAACAAAAGCTAATTATGAGAGGATTAGGTTTGCAAATACTACACTATTGAAGGATATTATGACCAAATACTAGATCAGTGCTAATTTTAGGTAATACCAAGTTATTTTAATAGATAAATTTTTAAATTGAATCCCATTTTTTCTGTAGAAGTCTAGCCTTTTTAAGGCAGTGCTGTGCAAGTGATGAACTATCTTGCTGCATTTTAAGTTGCATTCCAGTTTCCATCCAAAGAAACATAAACCATAAGTAAACACAAAGGGATCGGATAGTAAATAAGAATTGTGCCATACATGATTTTGTAACAAAACCAGTAAAATTAATCTGAAAAATATGCATAATGATGTATAGAAAGGCTTAAATATATATCAGCAGAGTTACTCTGTCCTGGCTGGCATAAGAAGTGCCAAATTTAGTGTAAAAGCTATATTTAGTTACAAAGCAGCATACTTTAGTGGTTACAAACTGAGAATTAACCTTTCTCCAAGAAAATAACTAAAACATTTAAATGGGAAAACAAGATTCAAATTAATTATTTAACTCGAGGTTTCCCACTTGGTAGTTTAACTCGTTATTTTTAAATAAGCAGCTTAAAAGATTTCATCCTGCTGAAAGTCATTGATAACTGAGATGCCTACGTGTGAACATAAACAGAAGTGCAAACGTGGCATAACGATCCGGAAATTCAGCCAAGAATGTGAAATGTGAAGATAAAATTTTCAGTCCTGCCCATAAACATTTGGTCAATGGGACACCCCACAATGAAATTTAATTACCTCTTCTGCTGATAGGATCACGAGATAAACATTGCTTCAGGCACCAGCACAATAAGTTTGAGAGGACAGGATGGAGAGCATCTCGGTCATGGTGCCTTTGCTACAAAGACACTGAGTCCTGCTGCCATTGGTCCTTGGTGTCTCTGTCTCGGACACTATCATGGTTCCCCTCCATCTGCTGGTCACATCAGAAGGTGTTCCTGTAAATGCCAACTCATTAACTTTCATCAGATTTCTTTGAAAAAAAAACCACTACTTTCTGTTGCTGACTGTTAAAAAGATGAATTTTGCAGTGGTTAGACTGCCCATTTTCTATACCTGTTCCCCACAAGTAGAGTCCATGAATGGTGCTGATTTTCTGAGAGGTGGTCCTTCTCCTATATCTTATTTGCCGGCATGGCTGGCTGGCTGTTCCTCACCTCCTAGCTGGGATGAATGACCAGGGCAATAGAGACAAGTGCTTGGTGCAGTGCTGCCAGACCAAATAGGAGAACTTGGGGTGCTCCAGCACTGTACTGTTTGTGCATCTGCTGCTGTGTGCCGGCTTGAGCTTGCTGGGGAGCTCCTTTAGGTTTTAACCTGTCATGAACATAGGTGTCTCATCTTCAGCAGGTCTGTAAGCCAGCTGTGTAACTTAGAAGTAACCTATTAATAAGTAGAAAAAGAATTTATGGCTGGAAATTTTGCTGGGCTTAATGGCCTATTTCCCCAGCTCCCCACCATTCCCTATGGTTGTTTCCCAAAGAAGCGCTGTATGTTTTGACTATACATCCAGAGCCTCCGGGAGCCTCCTGCTAGTCACTTCTCTTGTTGACGAGCCCAGAAGAGGATTTTCTTAACCAGACACCCAGCCTGCTGCTCGCTGCTGGAGGCAGCAATGAGGGGGTGTGAAATGGTATTTTCATGAACAGGCCACGGGTACCCCCCCAGCCTCCATTCTTATCTGCATGAGCTCTCATCTCCTTCATCAGGAGTCCACAGCCCTGTTTGGGCATTCACCGCAAGGGCTTTACGTGTGTATTGAACTATACTAGCCAGCGTAAAGGATGCTGAGGTAAAGGCTGTGTGTTACCTGCTCTGTGTGTCTGCCTGCAGTCTGGATTATTAAACATCCTATTTCTCTGTAATCCTTTTAAAGTGAAAATCTAGGTTTTGCCGTCTCTCCTTCCCATGCATCCGTCATGAAAGATTAGCACAATATATGTTTTCTTTTTCCAAACGAATTTTCAGGACAACTAGGACCATTTTTATTATTCTTTTTTTCTACGATGTTTCTAAAAGTGGCAGAAGAGGAACTTTTTTTTAAGCCTGCATATGCTGCAAAGTGTATTTTAAAATACAGATTTTATTTTTTTTTTAATCTTTAGGCATGTTTAATGCTTGTAGAGGGTGCCAGATTTTAATTACAGTTGGCATTTATAAGCATGGTGCTGGCAATGGCAACCATATTGCTGAAAAAAGGCATAAATTTTGACACTGGCAATATGGGAACCCAGCATATGAGACTGTAAACCTCATTGCTTTCTGTTTTAATATACTAGGGAAGAACTTTTAATGGTTAATATTTAACTAGAGTGTTCAGGGTTTGATATAAAGTTGTTCTAATTTCAAGCTATTTAGTAATTCAGGTCCTATCAAAGATCGGCTTAGGTAATAAGTTTCTATTAAACAGCCTTTAAATAAGCGTGCTGAAAGTAGGGAAAATAAGATGCTTCATTACAAGAAATGAGCTTGGCATCTACCAGGTTTTCCATTAAGTTCCAGGTCACAGACAAATAAAGGAAGTATGTTAGGAAAAAAAACCTTTTTAAAAATAATTAGGGAGATGTCTGTTTTGTTCACCAGATGGAAAATCAGTAGTTGTGGGTGGTCTATGCTGGATGGGGCATCTCACAATTGGCAGAACTATGCCTTTAACTTTTAAAGTCCTGGGACAAAATGTGAAAGTAATTGACTGTTCCGAATGCTCTCTCTCTGGATACCTCGCATGCTTTTAAAACCAAGATTTGGTGAGTTTCTGACTTTTTTTTTTCCCCTAAGAATGCTCAAGCTGTTGTGTCTAGTATTAGGCCAATTGGGTATATTTTTGGTAGCTGTTTAGTGGGGCTGTTGTCTTTTGTGCTTACGCCTGTGTGTGCTTGGACTTGCATGCGCACAACAACTTTACAATGCTCCATTAGCATGTTGTGCAGATGATTTTCATATTATTGTCGGTGTTTTCTGCGTTCAGGGTATACATAAACTGTTGGTTAACATAATTTGTTTCTTTCCTCTAGTTTGTTATGGTTTAAGGAATTAAAATCTATTCATTTGCCAACATACTAAAGAAAACAAAGTTGCAACCTTATTTTTGCAAACAAGAAGAAAATTCTTGCTTTAAAATAATTCATGCATTTGTAAAAGTGTTAAAAATCTTTAGTTTTCTTTTTTTTATTTTTTTAAATCTGAATAGGTAAAATCAAATGTGCATGTACAGATAGTACGTATTCCCATAGGCATATTAAATCTGGTCATTTATGTAGGTGTTAAAATCTTGGTGCAGTTTCTAACTCTGCTTGCTGTTTCAGAACTGATACTTTCTAATTGCCAGGTTAATTTGAGAAAGCAGTGTTTTGAATGTGGAAGATGAGTTAGAAGATCTTTGTATTCACGTTAATAACAGATTTTATTATCTGAACTGTGATAAGAATGTGTGCTGTTCAGCAGTGACCTCTCAGAGAATGAGACAGAACCCATTTATGGCACAGGAGGCAATTGCTTTATATTTACCTTACTTTACAGACTATTTTTTGCAGTTATCTGTATGAATAGTCACAGAGAACTGCATGCGTGTCTTACAACTATATTGTAGCTTGTGTTAAACCGATCCCCACACTTATTATGTAGAAGCATTCTTAAAGATAAGTGAGGCACTCAACTTAGTGCCTTCTTTGTAAAATCCCTTTTGCTATGCATGACATGTCCTCTGTATTTTTTTTTCCTTCCAGTAAATTATAAAGCTTTTTTCTTTCCATGAACCTCCTTCCAAGAAAACACATACAGCCTAATAACACTCGCCTTGAGAACTGTGCATTGCTTCCACTACAAAGCCGTGTTTTCATTGAAGAGATAATTATAATATGGTTTAATGTTCTTGTCAACCCTGAAACACTGTCCCTAAAGAGGGCTATTCTAGTGGATGTCTTTTTGAAGAGAGTTGAATGTAGCTAAGAAAACACACATACAGCCACACACTTTTCTGATAAACCAAGACAGATTTTTAATACAATACACACTCTCTGAAAAGAATTACATGTTTTCTAAGGCATTAATTCAGAGCTGCATCGTCCTTCAGGTTTCACTTTTAAAAATACAGAATATTTGACTGATGTATTTTACTTTCCTCTCCCCTCCCCCCAGTTATATTTATAGACTTCCAATCTATACGAGGACATAAACCCATGATAATCATTAAAATGCTTTTAATGTGCTTTGAGGCACAGACTTCAAATGAGTAAAAAAGCCCAAACTGGAACACAAATGGTTCTTCCCAGGCAACAAACATGCTTGGCTGTTGATATGCTGTAATTTTCTGCTTTACTTAGTAAAAACAGCAATTACTTATTTGTTCCATATCCCCCCCCAGCACAGATGCTACTCAGTCTGTCCATTTTCCCAGCGCCGAGCAGGCTGCATGCGCGCGCGGGTGCACGTGCATGTGTTTTAATGCGATGCAAGTCAAGTTTTCGCCTTGCATGCTGTACTGTTAACAGCATTTATTTTGCTACGGCTGCTGGTTTGCCACCAGCCCAAGACAATGGTGTACTAGAATGCGGCTGGGGCTGTGAAAGTCTCACTTTGCAGGCTCTCCTGCCGATGGAAAGCTTTTCCAGGTGCAGCTTTGCAAAGCATCGAGCTGACCTTACGGACCAGCACAAGGACAGATAAAAGCTGGACACACACTGCTTAAGATTGCAGCCCAGTTCAACATCATTTCTCTGTATTGTCTTTAGTGGCGGTCTGGTGGTTGTGAACAGAGTCTGGTGCTGCTAAAAGCCACGTAGGCTGAAATAAAAAAGCCTTTGAGGGTAATGAAACCACAGGCAATGCAAAATTCCCCATGGCTTCAGGCCGCCCAGGATTTCCCACTCGGGTTTCAAAGCCCAGTCAAAGGCTGGTAAGTAAGAAAAATGCAATTATCTGCTACCCTTCAAAAAGTACCTATGACTAAAAAAACCCTGGACACCTAAGGACAACACAACTCTTTCACTGCTCATACAGAAAGCGTGAGACTGTTAGAATGCACAAGGAATTGCGTGGCTGAGCACAGTGCAACTTGACTGCTGAATCAGGTGCTTGGGATCCTGAATTTAATATCAAATCATTTTTAAGTGCTACGGTTAAATGAAGAATATGAGCAAATATGTTAATTAATTGAAATTTTATTAAGTATTTGATTAGTATAATTCTGGAGAGGTAGTATAAAAGAAGCATGATAACTGACAGAAGTGAAGATTAGAACCGTCATTCCAGTCATCATTAACAATCCACTTGCTTGCTCTGAAATCGATGGGATTTTTTTTTTCCCTCCTTCTTTGTGGAGGAATTACAAAGCAAAGCCTTAAATTAGTATTGTAAATAATCTCTCTAGGGAAACTCTGCAAAAACTTCCTCAACAGGCAGGCGTTAAAACATTTCTGGTGCTGCAGAGTTTAAAAACATCTTGGAGATTTTTCCCCTCAGGTTTATCTATTCAAGCTAGATAGCCACCGTTCAAAGAATAAGCAAGCATTTCGGGCAGAATTAGCATTTTATAGTTACGTATCTTTTGGTTCCCCCACCATTTTCCTTTTGTTTTGTAGTGGCAGGAAAAAATAGCCTAAAAATGCAAAATCTATGTTAAGTTAGATGCAAAGCAGCATGAAAAGAAGTGAAAAATGCCAGTTTCCCATTGCCCCTTCTCGTCATAGCTTTGAATTTGTTACTACAAACATTATTTTTAGGATTTGTTTTCTTTTGATGAGACAGGCTGATAATCTTTCTAATGTAACTCAGTACCTAACATTTTGATGGATATTTCTTAACTTTGATCTTGGATTTGTTTGGATATTTTTTCCCTAAAATACCCCCCCCCCCCTTTTTTTTTTAACAAATAACTGATTGATGGATTAAGTATCGGACAAAAAACCCCAAGACAAACATATAGGACTTTCCCAATAGGTAAATATTCATTAGTTCTGTAATGAAATTTCCTTATTTTTTAGGCTATTTGATTTATTAAAAGAGAAATATTTTTTATTTTAGCTGTGATGATGTCACATATAAATCTGTTGCTACATTAGATGCTCCTGTGATGACAGCTAAGGCTCAGTGATCTCTGTCAGATAGACAGGTATCTTTGCTGCTGTTATCCTCACAAATTTTCCTCTCTGAGGAAGAGTGTGTGGAGGGATATGTCCAGATAGCCCATTTTGTGCAGTCCATCTCCTGCTGCCCAGAGACAGGTTTGCCAAGGCTCTGCTCTTAGCACATCCTTATTATTCCACTCTCCTTTTCCATGTAATTTTGCAGATAAGGAATTGTTAAGCTCTAAATACTCTCAGTGTTTGTTCAAAACCAACTTGATTTTTAACACCTAGTGCTTTCGAAGGCACTTGATTTCCAGCTTTCACATCTAAATGCTGAGATGGAGAGACCAACTGCATGGAAGGCTGCATTGTAGCCTCTTGACAACCAAATCTTGTTTAAGTAAGTGGGTAAATATTCTCTCTGAGCCCATTTTCTCTAGAACTTCCCATTGGTTGCATATTATTGCCATGAGATGTGAACTGATTCATGAGTATTTTCTTGCCTTTTTAAAGACTGGAGCAAAACTTTGATGAAGTTCTCTTTTGATAATTTGCTGTTGTTATTATTAACCTTCCTTTACGATACAGGCATTCATTCAACCTCTGTTTCTCCCTGCACACTGCATTCTTATAAGCCTTTTCTCATAAAGGGAGAATGCAAAGACATGCAACAGTTCAAGAACAGCCTCATTAAGGCTGGGAAGTAAAATATTCACGAGTTAGGAAATGTCAGAATTAAGAAAGCTGATGCAATAGAAGTTCACCCCATTTACATGTTTGCATGATAGCATAGTCTTTTAATTTCAGGATCATACATGGGTTTTTCCACAGGACCCCTGCCTCAGTGAACAGGATGGACGATGCTGAGTTAATGAGCAGTTATTCAATATTTTGTTTTCTCCTAATTTTTCAGTGTGTAGCCCTAGGCCTTATTTACTGCACACTATTGAAACCCTGCTGTGAAGACAGAATTGTTAATTTCCTCATGAGCTTTTCTATGGCACTTATTGCTATAAATATCTGAATGCTTAACAAACATTAATTAATTTATCTTCAGAAAACCCTCACGATGAAAAGAGCTGGTATTACTACTGGTTTACAAATAGGGAGCTGAGGCATAGGGAGCTGAGAGTCATGAATGTCCCATAAATTTGGGTGCTCAGTTGTCAGCTTGCAGTTAAGGAGGTAGAAATCTGTATTTCAGCATTCAGTTTTAAGGCACCTTCCCATGAGAGCTGAAAAGTAGCACTAGGTTAGATAAATAGGCTTTCTCTAGTGAGACGAGCCGTGCAGGGAGCACTAATACCATTTATTGCACTAATAGCTTTTATGTGGGGGGAAAAATCAGAAGCTGTGGGCATGCAAATCCTCTTCACTCTTTTTCTTTTGAATGTCCAGATAATTTTAATTCTGAGACCCGCAGAGTATCATGGCTGGGACTTCACTGCACTTGATAAGAGCTGGAAATAATGAGCAGGGAATCACCTAAGCCTGGAGAAGGGGGAATACTTCAGAAAACCATTCTCTAAATCACAGCCCTTTCATAGATTTTGTATCCTTACTGTGGGTTTCAGGGAAGTGTTCTTTTCCACTGAAGATTCAGAGCTCTTAGCTCTTTATTTGAGCCATGAGTTCTTGTTTCCAAAAATATTTTGGAACTTGATTAATTCGGTAGGAGCCTTCCAGACAGTGTAGAAACAAAAATGTTGACAGGAGTGTCCTCCTACTCTAGAAATTGCTCTGTGATGAGGAGCAATTGCATGTTTATTCTTATTTTTGAGATGAATCAAGCCTACATTTCCAAAACACTGCTTTAACTAGTAATGGGTTAAACTATGACTTTATAGATTAATAGGTAGAGGCATTCACTTGGTAGAGGGCAAACCCTGCCCTTGTTTCAGTTAGTTATCCAAGTAATTCATATTAATCAAGTATTGGTTAAAGTAAGAAAGTAGTTTTTAGATGAGTCTTCATAGACTGGCCTCAAAGGTCATGCTTAGGCTTGTTTATATTGTGCCACTGATCCAGTGAATATGAGCTGTATGCCAGGTAGCACTGCTTCTGAAGTATGTCCTCAGGTAAGGCCAAGACCTTAAAAAAGTTAAAAATGAACACAAAAAAAACAAATAGAAATCTCTCAGGTTCCTACAAACAATAATCTTCCTTATTCAGTCACGCATGATTCAGGTCTGTCCCATAAAACATCTCCGTGGGAATGTATTATTGAAGACAGTTTCATAAGCTGTGTGCCCTGAAGGGTGAATTTGGATTACACAGGATCATCAACTTGACTGTTTCCTTCCTTTCTGTCAGTTTGTCTCAGTCTTAGCAGTAGTGTTCTAACATGGTTGTCAGAGATTGCAAAGAGGATGTTTCAGCTTGAAATTATACTGGATCCCATGTGGTTTGTCAGCATGACTTGTGAGCTGGAGAGCACCAAGCTGCAGTGAGCAACATGCAGACAGTACTGCAATACTGCACTTAGCAATGTGTCCATGGCACCACGGTACTAGGTGCTGATATGTCATGAGTGTCCTCAGCACACACATTACTCCTGCTCAGTGTGGCCTGGTGTCACTGAGCCTCTGCCTTCACCACTTTTGTCCCCAGAGCACGGTCAGTGCCCAGCACCATCCATGGGGAGGGAAGTGGCCATGCTGCTTCCTCAGTATGAAGCCAGGGCAGGCAGACAGGAGTCCTTGGCCTTGCAAAAGTGAGAAGGGAGGTGTCAGAAAACAGGACTGTGGGGAGTGAAAGGAAAACGGGGACTGTAGTGCCCCTAGGGCCTCTTTCAGCCACAGCCTTTCATCGGAACATGAATATGAGCCCCCAGTACAAGCAGATCATAGGAGCTGCAGCCTGACAAAGCCCTACTGTCTAACAACTGATTTATAGTTGGTGTTACTTTTTCTGGGGTTTTAGGGTTTTTTTTTTGGGGGCGGAGGGGAGATCTCTGCAACTAAAGACACTGATGTCCATCAGGGACCATTTTGCTTTCTCCAGCAGCTCCATCTTGTCCTCTGTTCCTCAGAGGGTTGTTTCAGTCCCATTCCCCTTCCGAGGGTTCTCATTCACTTCAGCTCTCTTGCCAGGCCAGGCCTAGCTTTTCTCTTAAGGCTCAGCATTTGCGGGAAGGTTTTGGGGAATGCAGAAGCAAAGCAACTTATTCCCATGTTTTCCCAGAACTGCTGGTAGCCACCATCATGGGGCAGGAGTTTGAGGTCTGTACCTGAGCCATGCTGTGGAGCTCCCTTGAGGGGATGGGTGCTGCACAGTCTGGTCTGACCAAAGGCTGCAAGTGGAACAGGCATAGCAAAACATTTACATTATTACCATCTGAAATGAAAGAAATCTTCCCTGCCTATGTTAAATTGCAGTTATTCAGTGGTTTTTAACTCTGCCAAATTTGGGTGATTTCTAACAAACATGACAAAGACATACGTAAGATATAAAGGACTCTCAGTTCTCCTTACTGAGTTAAAAGTAATTTGAAAAGGAACTTTATACAAAGTCTTGGTAATGTCAATATGCAGAAGAACCCACTCTTTGCAATCACTTGTTACTACTGTGAAGTTCCCAGAACTTTAGCCTGTAGTGGACACACAGTACAGGCAATTCTGGTCCCTGCTGTTGGCAGAATTGTGTGCAACTGAAAATGAGTATCTGGCAATTTGGTAATAGACCACAACATGATCCTGCTGTAGTTAGTCTACTTCCATGAGGGAAGCAGAATGGGGAGAATGATGTTGCTGTGTTTATGGAGAAACAAAACTTTCTGCAGGGTTCATGGAGAAAAATGGGTACTTTTCCAGTCTGCTTAGGCTGGGAATTCCAGAAATTTAGAAGGAAGAATGAACCTAAGCTGTAGACAAGGAGACATCCCTCTCCAGCGCTCAGGTACAGAGCTAACTAAATGTGGAGGTTTGAGGTTTTTGTTAACAAAAAGACCAACGTTACTAACTCAGACCCCCTGCTATTGGAACACCAGAAGTGTTGAACTAGCAAATTAGCACAGAGGAAATCTGCAATTGCAGAAAAACTCGGGTCCTTGATTGTAGCAATTGTTTACATCTTTCTACAGCAAAAAGGCCGTTTAATCATGTTAAATTACAACCTTGTGTTCAGATAGTGGGCGCTCGCGTTACTGTCTTTGTGAAGATGAGTTGTCACTTCTCTGATCTAGGCTGCTCTCACAACAAAGAGGCACTAAAGCTTTCTGTTTGAAATAGAAGAAATAGAAGGCTTTTTTTTTTTTTTTTTGTGCTGGGCTGTGCAACAGTTTCCCTTGGGCGAGCCCTGAAGTTTAGCCTTTACTAATTGGTACTGAAATGAAAATTAATCAGTGTGAGGGAAGGAAATTCACAGCTGAATTCTAATTATTGCCGAGAAAATAAGCAAAACTGTGCTTGGGTTGTGTGAAAGCATGGCACAGGAGGGAACTGCTTAGCTTGAGCATGTTAACTGGAACTGATGTCCTGAAACAGCTCTGTGTGTTTGCTCTTACCAGCAGCTGGTAGCTAGGTCATAGCTGTGCATTTTGGAGCCAGCCATGCTGGTTGAGAATGGTACCACTCCTGTCTCACTGCCACTGTGAGAGAAGCCATTGCTCCCATAGGCCTGCTTCAGAGAAGTTCGATACGCACTAACGTGGCTTGTTGTGCCTCGAGCAGGGTCAGGGGCATTTATGTAACCCTTTCCCACCAGCATGGCTGTGAGGCAATCTTGGTGATCCCAAACACCCCAGGTTGATGCTGTCTCAGGTTAGGTTCAGAAGAGGACATCTGCCAGCAGCCTTCTATCACCAAAAGCAGTAGGTGTCCTGTTGGCAGAGGTTTTATGGCTGCTGCTTAGCACAGTGCTCCCTGGGAAGCATTTCTTGTTCCTCTTTTCCCTCTGCTTAGTTGAACGGCATACACTTTCTTCCGACGTGGTACTCAGTCAATAGGAATAGGTATCTAATCAATTTAATAAAAGTGGGGGTTTTCTATATTTTCTGTGGAGAGTAAATTCATCCACTGGCTAATGTGCTGTATCTCTACTAAGTTCCTGTTCAGATAACATTGGAGGTGGCTGCAAAATGTATAACAAAATATACAGAGTTTTGGAAAATTATACTTTTCTCTTCTTTATTTATGTTGTTTAAAGAAAAATCAGCACTGTTTTGTTTCTTTTCTTTCTTTCCTCAGTCTTTGTCTTACCCTTTCCTTCTTTTCCTTTTTCTAATTTGCCTTTGTGAAAATAGAGGGCCAGTAAAATGAAAACAGTAGACCAGGCTGTGCCCATGTTCATTGCCTTTCAAATTGACTGAAAGAGCTATATGTCAAAGCTTTGACATTGGGGCTTTTTATTAACTCATTCTTAATACAAAAACAATTCAACCAGCTGTAGTGAGTAACGGCTTCACAGTACTCCTGGCAGCTGTTGGTAAGGTGATGAAATTCCATAAGGACAGTATGTAGGCTTGTATCCTTCTGTATTGCATAGAGGCCTTAGGGAAACACAGTGCTGAACTTGTCCCCCTATGCAATGTAGGGTTACTGTTGTCACCAACTTTGGCTCTTTCTGTAAGGAGGAGAAGCAGCTGCAACTGAAGCTGTACGGAGCAAGAAAAGATGATGCCTTTCACAATCTCTTTTCTGATGGACTTGTAAGGATTTGACTTGAATTAGCAAATGGTGATAAAATGCTGATTTTTGCATAAAGCTTTCTTAAAGGACTTCAAAAACCTTGAAAAACTCATGGCAAAAATACAGGTGTCCATCTGATTCCTCATTATACACTTACTTCCTCTCTTGTTCTGCTCTGGAGCCATAGTGCTGCCTTTGACCTGCATATTTAGAGGGACTTAAGCTGGAGAAACCGAAAAAGTCCGAACTTGACAAAAGCTATACTTGGCAATGCTAAAAGCTATTAACTGTCGATTATTATCTTATCCTACTGAGCCCACTGGAGGCTTTTCAAAAAGGAGGAGTTACTGATGAGCTTCCATGATTCTGCTGGTTTCTCCAAATGCCAACATCGCCGTGTTCTCAAAGTGAGTGTGATATGCATAGCATGCTTTTGGGGGTTTCTGTTCCTGCCAAAGCTAATTTCATGCTCATTAAAGTACTGAGCAGGTCTAATCCAAAGCCTTATGGGCCTTCAATGCAGGCCTATAAAATGTGCAGATTTGCACTTGCCAGGCAGTTCCAGGGGAAGCATGTGATGAGAAGAGGGGGTTGGTGTGCATGCTGCCAATCATGGAACTACCACTGCATCAGGGAAGGTTGGAGAAGGTTCCCATCACAGTGGGCAGAGGCATATATCCTCTGGTAGCAATCCTACCTCGGATGGCCATGAATGGAGCTATGGATTGGCTCTGATGATGACTGACTCATCCCAGCAGGCTACCCAAGCCTTGTGTCCCATGGGAAACAGCTGGTGTGATGCCATAGCTGCTCTTTGCCTTGTGTCCACAGAGGCGCTGGGCTGCTGAGCCATGCCACCCACTGGCCCTGCTTCTTTGGGGGGTGGCCTGGTGCTTGCTCATCCCCCAACATTTCCATCTCATGGAGTCCTTCTACAGCGGGTGAAATTATGGTCCTGCCATCACTTTCCATGGGGCTAATGTTCTGTTGTACATGCCAAGCAACCCAGCTGTCTGCACGGACTCCGGCCCAGCACAAGAGTCAGGAGTGGCACGTGCAGTGTATGGGCAAAGCCATATACCTGGGCAATGCCAACTGTGGCTTCTCCTGCTGGCGTGGGCCAACGTGGAGCCACTCGGGCTGAGCACTGCCAGGGGCACAGAGGGGCTGTGACTGCCATTGTCTACCCCAGTGACCTCCCTGTGGGCAGCTGCACTGAGAGTTCCTCCTTTGGCTCATACATGTGCCCCACACCCGGAGAAGTGTGAAAGAGGACATGGCAGTGCTGTGAGCAGCTGTGCAGGCACCAGAGGTGGCCAGTGGCTGCTCCTCCCAGCCCCCAGCAGTGGTGGGCTCACTCTGGACAGAGCAGGTCACATACCCTATCCTGCACCTTCAGGGTTGTCATCTTACAGCTCATATCCTGACAGCTGTTTTCTGTGGGTGGTCACAGAGATCTGCTAGTGGCCCTCTGCCCCGTTGGTGACAGTACCCAGCTTGGCTGAACCAGCTCCCAGCACCAGCAGCCAGCCCTGGCACTGCGTTGCTTTCTTCCTCCATGAAGCGGCTTTCGAGTAGCTGTTGTTGTCGGGGAGTATGTTGTCTGTCCATCCCTCCATCCATGCACATAAGCAGCCAGAGAGTGGAGTGACCATGGATCCCCCAGCGAGCACAGGGGCAAGTGGGGTAGCGTTTCATTGTGCGTGGAAGCCCAGCTGAGCCCGTGGGGCCAGGGGCAGCAGGAGGAGGAGACCCGGGGGTTCCCATGAGGGGACAGGCCTTCTCGTGGCCTCCATCCTACTCGCGTACAGCCCCCCCAAAGCCGCAGGCTCGTGGCAGACCCGCCGCGCTCTGCACCCCCGGAGAACCGGGCTCGCCATCCTCCACGCGCCCGCCCGCCGCTAGATGGCAGCGCTGCCCCGGCGGAGCGGCGCGTGGGGCGGGCCTTGGCGGGGGGCGCGGCCGCGGGTGGTGTGTGCCGGGAGGGGGTGTTGAGGGAGGGGAGCTCGCGCGCCCGCTGCCCTCCCTGCCCTCAGGCCGCTCTTCCCAACTCCGGTCGGTGTGAGGCGGGCTCTGCCCGGGTCCGGTGGGCTCCGTGTGCCGTGCAGGACGCGGGCTGCCCCCGTAGGACTGCCGCTGGCCTGCCCTCGCCTCCTCGGCCACTGCCTCCGGGAGCCCATCGGGGAGCCCTGTTGCTCAGCGGGGTGACCGCTGGAGCTGCCGGCCTGCCCAGGGCGGCCCGAAGCGGCCTGTCCCACCGCCACTGTACACACGGGGTCTGTAAATGCGATACACAGCTATGCGCGTGCTTATCGATTGTGTCATCCTTAAAAAATACAGACCTGTACCGCTGACTCCTTCTACGATCCCAGAATCATCTTCCAGCACCTCAGGGCTATTTTCTGTGGCGTAACTGCCACAAATACTTTGCTTTTTATAGAGCCTTTATTGTGAAACACAGGTAAATTGTTCCCAGCAAGTCATATAAATAGCAACAACTAGGTACCTTTTACAACCAGCTAGGAATACATTGATACCAACACTGCTGCCAGCCGGCTTGGTGAAGAAGCAGAGACAAAATGTCAAGTGATACCGTGTAAAAACCGTAGGCCTAAATCTCTCATGCTGTAAATTGAAGCGCTGCCACTTAATCCCAAGGAATTACAGTGGTTAATTACAACAGAGAGTAGGGATGGAGAGTTTAAAATGTGACGGTAGTCACACAATTATTCAGGAAATGCCTAATTTTCTGCTGGAAAGGCAGGGATGAGTCCCTCTCAACTGTGAACCCTGTGAAATAAGGTCTGGTGGTGTGAGGCAGCCCTGCTTGTGCTGCTTGGTGAGATGGCCAGAGCCTGTGTGCGAGTGATTCATCTCTGCACTCCTCAGTTGAGATAACGACCTCACAAACCCGGCTGCTAAGGGTAACCTGTACATTGCATAAGGACAACAGATGGAAATCCTGGTTTAGAGCCGCTACAAAAAATGAAAACGTGTTCCAAAGGGAAAAGGAGCTTGTATTTCTGCGTTTGAACCTTTGATCTTCATTCACATCTGAGGGGAAGACAGGACCTTTTGCTGAAGACACATGGTTTTGCATCTGTGAAAACACAGCTGTATAGAGCAAAACAAAACTGGCGCAGAACACAATGGCTTTGCTGTGTCAGTTTAGCTGCTGGCGTTAAAATGCTTTAGAAATAGTGGGGGTTTTGAAGACCCTTTCAGAAAGTCTCTGTCTTTACACAGTTGTTTGTTGAGATTTTACTCTGGATTTTGAAGTTCATCAGTGAGCAAGAGACAGATGCTACCTAAATATTTAAAGTGAGCTCATGGGAAAGTCTGGCATTCCCTCAACACTCCTATCTTAATGGTTTTCTGAAAAAAAAAAAAAAAAAAAATACAAAGGCATCAAAATTCACAGGAAAATCCAAGCTGCCAAACTAACCTTGATTCAAAGAAAAAATGATCCTTATCTTAATAATGTTGTGGTTCTGAATGGTGTGAGTGTGATATACAGCTACTTCGTGATAGCGTACTGCCTCTCCAGTGTCGCCGTAGTGCACCCCCTGAAAGTACAGGGATGTTGCTGGGTGTCCTCGGTCACATCGTTTTGCATCAGAGTGTGGTGGCAAAGCTGCTCTCCTATGCCTGCCTCTTGTCTTCTGCCTGCCCACATCTGCAGCCGCACATTGCTGTCCCACCAGTGTCCCTGCCTCACTGCATAACTCAGCGCTTACTTGTGTCCCCCTAGTCCCTCTCTGTCCCCCCACAGCACTGCCAATCACTCACTTGTGGCAATAACCTGGCAGAGTTACCCCTTTTCTGCCTTAAATCCCTACTCACTCTATTTGGTTTATTATGAAAGACAAAGAGAGAAGCTACAAATGAGGAAGGCTAGATGTGCAAATGCACATTTCTTGAATTAGAAATACTCTCTTACTCATTAGCCACCAGGCTCCTTTTTGGCCAGGGAGGGAATATGACTCCGTTTTTAATTCTTGACATCAGCACAACAGCACTTTGCTGATAAAGTTTATCCATCCTGGAGCCTTACAATAAATTTTCAAATGTGTTTGTGTTCCTAAACATGCAGCTGGCACTTAATGGGATTTTCAAAAGAGCATAAGCAGGTTAGACATCCTGCCATCCGTTGAAGTCGGTGGCATTTAGGTGCCTATCTTGCTCGGTTGCTTTTGAAAATCCTTTCAGGTGCCTGTCTACATCTCCAGTTGCCCTGGAAAATCTGGTCCCCATCTATCTCCTTGACCCCCCTCCTCCCATCAGTATTTGTCTCTGTCTCCGGCCTGTGGTGGTGCAGTTCTCCTCCTTTGTAGTTCCTAACTCCATGGACATCCCTTTCTGTCTACCACACTGGCTCTTCAGCTGGTTAAAGCCTCAGCTGAGCAGCTATGAGCATGCCCAAATTTTTCAAATTAGTATCCCCCTCTTGACGATTTTTATTTCTTTCTTGGTGTTGTTTTCACTGTGTAAAGAATTTGAGATTAAAACACTTGATGCAAGTGGGTGTGAATGGGAGGATAGTGCCCTGTTCCATCTCTCTGTTAGGTTGTACTTGTCTCTAGGTTGAATGTGAGAAGATGGGCAGTAAATTTCACCCTCAGCCTGTCTCTTCTGGAACCCTGGAATGTTAAAAGTGGGGTTTATGTAATAGTAAGTGGGGTTTATATTTAATGTTTAGTAAATGAGTATTTAATTTCTGTCTGGAGCACAGATAGGGGTGACACACTGGGCCTCTTGGTACAAAGCTATTCCCCATCTGTAAAATGGATCCCTGGTCTCCGTTTGCATGGGCATAGACCATGGGTAATTAATTAGTGTTTGTGCAGCCCTTTGAAAACCCTCGAACAGAAGGTGCTAGGAGGTGTTGTGGGTTCTCCTGGCACAGAAGAGGCTCACCCCAGAGCCTGGCTGCCCTCAGAACCACACAGGGTGAGGATGGAAGCTGCGGGCCCAGGGAGCTGATGGCCCATTCCTTCGGCAGAGATATTCCCTGTTTTCTTCAGGGGAAAACAAATTGGGAAGGGAGTTGTTGGTGCACATGCCTCCCTTGCTGTGCCTGGCCTCCTCCTTTCCCTGGAATAACAACAGCTTCATTAGCAAGCTGACAAAAAAAAAAATGAATACCTTAAAAGTGGCCTATTGGCATTTGCAATTCAAGGCTGCAGGATACATTTTTGTGTGTGGAGATAATGGATATCAAGTCCAAAAGACTCCTGCACAAAAGCAGCACTAAAATCAAGTGGAGCATGGAGTACTTTTCAGTGCAGATGAAGTCAATGACTCTTTCAGCTGCAGCAGCATGTGATGTCCCAGCCAGGTTGGTCTGCGCAGGAAGCCGGTGAAGCTGGGAAGACTTCCATAGGCAGATAGTTAGGTTAAGAAGCTGATTTCACAGAGGGTCAGGAAGAACTGAATGTGTAACTACACCACTGCCATGAGCCTTCTTTCTCAGTGAGCAGTTTGTTCTGGGCAGGAGAAAACATCATTTCCATGTTTCCATTTCAAAGTATGA
>JASSUY010038386.1:0-16135 GCA_032466535.1 Forpus xanthops | reverse complement strand
CCCGCACCGGGACCGGGCGGGCTCCGGGAGGGTCTCAAAGCGGAGCGGGCGGGGATCCCCACGCGCGCTTGCACCGCGCGGGCAGGGCGGGAGGCGGGAACCGGGCACCGGCACCGCCACCTGCGAAGCGTGTCTTGGGGCCGGAGCTCCCCGCTCGGACGGGGCTTTCCTGCAGGACCGCACCCGCCGGGCTCCGATCGGCAGAGGCCCCGCCAAGAGCACGGGCAGAGCGCCCTGTGCCGTCCTCGGTACGGAGCGGGTACACCTCGGGAAAGGCCGGTGTGGTTTCGGTGCTGCCGCTCCCTGCGCTGCGGGGGGGGTCGGAGGAGGGAAAGTTTGAGGCTACGAGCGTGCTTGGTGGGTTGGAAGGTGCCCAAGGGCCGGCGCCGCTGTGATGGGCTCTGCAAGGAGCGTCTCAGTGCCAGGAAGAACAGCCCCGAGGAGGCTTGTCCCGGGGGGGTTAGAGGAGCGGGGAGCGGGACACGCAGCGGGTGGGAGCCCGCAGCTCTCGGACCCCCGCGTCCCCAAGGCTGCTATCCTGAGGGGTCAGCAGCCGCGACATGGGGACAAAGGTGGTGGGAACAGCACACGGAGAGGAGAGGCGCTGATGCTGGGATCACCAAAGCCTTCAAAAGCCAAGATTTTCTCAGTCATTTAATGGAATAAGATGAGAACACAGCTGTTGTTTGCAGCGGCTGTTTTGGGAGTGGTGCCCGGCGGAGCCCTGTGCTGGGTTCCCGGCGGGGTTTTAGGGTGATGCTGTCTGAAAGACACTGGGGTTTGCAGCCTAAGGACCCGTGCAGCATTGTCACCTCCTCCCTCCTTCCCTCCCCTTGTGCACGTGCTGCCTGCTCTGCATGAAGTGTTTTTTTTCAGTCCTTGCCATTGGCGATGAGATCCCATCGATGAGCGTTCGTGTGCCACACGGGCGATTCGCATGGTGGTGTAACCGTGACTGACACGGGACATTCGAGCAGTGCCAGTGCCCGGGGCTTGGCCGCCATCAGCCACGGCTCTGCCTGAGCTCCCTGTGCTGCAGAACGTGTTGTGCCAAGCTAGGGAGGAGGAGGAAGAAGAGGAGGGTGCCATGGTTTCCCTCCTGTCACGGGGCCATACATGCCTTGCAGCAGCTGTGCATGGGGCGTGCAGCGCGGCAGCGTGCTTATCAACACAGCGTGTTTTCGTCCGAGACAAGTCCTCTGGCAGCAGGCAAAGGACAGCTTAAAAGCTGGCCAAGGTTCATTGTCAAAGGTCCCGTTCTCTCCAAATAATGGCACAAACTCCGTGCTCACATGGACGCTCTTGCAAGAGGTCTGAGAAACGGCAGCGCTGGGAAAATTACCCAGCTCGTAAAACTGGAGTGAGGAAGCGCTCGGCAAAGCGCTGGGATGCTGTCCAACACTGCCATGGGTGTGCAGCCCCAGCACGGAGCTGGGACCCAGCTCCTGAGGAGCGGTCAGACCCACCTGCCTGCACCCTGGGCTGGGGGTCTGCAGTGAACAGAGGGATCCAGGAGATCCACTTGGACACCGTGCAGCCCGCGTGGAGGTTTCCGAGGGAGCCGTCGGATTCCCGCAATGAGCATTCAGCGCAGCCTTCAGTAGGGGCCGCCCTGCACCCCCGTGTCCCGCCCCACTCGCATGCTGTCGGGGTCCCAGGCTGTTCCCTGCAGGGTTGGGGTACAGCCAGGCACACAGTGATGAAGGAAACCCCAGGTGATGCACCGAGGTGGGGTGACCCTCATGGAGTGGACTGCGTGGGGGCCTTTTTTTATCAAGACTTCCTTGTTTATAGGCTTTTCTGTATAAATAGAACATACGGTTCCTGTTTAAGGAAGCTGTTTAAAAGGCAGACCGAGGTTTAATGTTACTGCCTCACGTGAAGGCTGCCCCGGCTCTTGTGCAGCAAGGCGCATCGCTGGGATGCGGGAGGGAGATGGCTTGAACTGGGAAGTCCCTGGGAAGGGGGTTCCCCTTTGTGCCACGGGGGGAGCCTCCGTTTGCTTCCCCCCGTGCCCTGTGCAGTGTACACAGCCGTTGATAGGGCTGCTCGGGTGCGTTTGCTGCGCATGGCCCCAGCGCGCTCATGCCCCACCTCGACGGGACACGCGGGGCCTCCGCGCCGGCCAAGGGCTGTGGGAGGGAACGCGTTTTGCTCCTATGGGAATGAGCTTCCAGCGCAGGCAGCTGCAGCCCTTCCCTGCGGAAGGTGCTGAGGGCAGGCGGGACGGCAGCGAGCCGGGGTGTCGGGCTGCGGTAGCCTCACTGGACAGTGGGGGTCCCATGGGGCGCAACAGGACCTGGTGCAGGGCTCCCGTGGGGATCATGTACATGGAAGGACAGAGCCGGTGGCAAGGGCAACAGCCCAGCTCCGGGGCCAGGATGCTGCCTGGGTGTGCATGGAGGGGCCAGCAGCTCATGTCCGGGCTGGGAATTGTCCTGTTTGCACAAGCGCCAGCATTGCCAGGGGGAGGTCAGGGGGCCCAGGGAAGAGAGCCTGGAGGGGTGGTGGTGGGGACAGAGTCCCGCTCCCTGCTGCTGCTCCCTGCTGGGAGCTTGATTAGATCCTGTTCAATTTACAGCCCTCTTGGCCGCCTGGTGTTTTCCTCGCAGCCAGCGGGACCTTCGTTTCCCTTTGAAAGAGAGAGGTTTGTTTGAAATGTAAAACGCAGGAGGCTTTGCTGCCCCTGTTAGGACGGGGAGCCCCAGGCCCCGCCTATGGAGAGCTGGGGGTCCGTGGGGAGAGCCGCTGCCGGGTGCCACCAGCGCATCATCCCGGTTGGGCGTGGGAAGGACGGCGATGCGTGGCCTGGGTGCTGCCCGCAGGCAGGACGCCGGCCCTGTGGGCCTCTGCCCTTTCCCACGCTGAGCTGTGCTCCCGGGCAGGATGGGACTGAGCTCGTTTCCCGGCGCTGCCACCATTCTGTTTCCCAGGGTGAGTCAGAGTCCCTGCGGGCAGAGCCCTCTCCCTCGGGGGTCCTCCCGCTGCTTCTCCCCTTTCTCCCACCCTCCGGGGCGTTCAGAGCATCTCCGGACATGGGGCAGGCAGCGCAGCTCCCCGCCAGCCTAAATGTCGCCAGAAGGTGCAGAGCCATGGAAGGGGGTGAGTGGGATGTTGCTCCCCATCCCGTTGGGGAGCCTGAGCCACAGCCTTGTTCCCAAGCACAACGGGGAGAGGGAAGAATGGTTCCTTATCTGCAGAAATGAGCCAAAAAGCACCCTGGGGTCTGTAGCGTGAGTCAGGGCCATGTGTGGAAACAAGGGAGTCCTTGAGTGTGTGCCTCAGGCCATTGCGGGAGTCTGGAGGGGCTGAGCTCACCCCGAGGTGACTGCGTGTCACCATGAACAACAGACCCTGTGTGGGCTCGGGGCTGTGGGTGTGGGGGAACAGAGGCGCTTCTGGGTCTCCTTAACACTGTCCCTGCTCACTTGGGTACTGCTGGAGGCTGAGTAACAGATGTGGGGACAGTGTATGTGGGGCACAAAGCGCTCTGGTGGACGCGGGGACAAGCGTCTGCCTGGGTTTTGTCACTGTTACCCAAGTGCAGGGTGGTGGGACAGGATGCTCTGGGCAAGACAATGCCCTGTGCTCTTTGGGCAGTGTGGAGGCTGTGGTAGCTTGCTGGGGTCAGCAGGGTCCTGTAGGGCTCCTGGGCAGAAGCCCAGGCTCAGAGCCATCCCACTGCTGCATGTCCTCCCCTTGCAGGCGCTGGGGGAGGCGGACCAGGTCCGGATGACCTCGGAGGGCTCCGACTGCCGCTGTAAGTGCATCCTGCGTCCGCTCAGCAAGGACGCGTGCAGCCGCGTCCGGAACGGCAGCATCCGTGTGGAGGACTTCTACACAGTGGAGACGGTGAGCTCGGGGTCCGACTGCAAGTGCTCCTGCACTGCACCCCCCTCCTCACTCAACCCCTGCGAAAACGAGTGGAAGATGGAGAAGCTGAAGAAGCAGGCGCCCGAGCTCTTCAAGGTACGTGCAGGCACAGTGGGGCTCTGGGCTGAAGATGCTCTCCTCATGCTCCGTCCCTGCCCCTGTAGGCCCACAGGGCAGAGAGCATTGTGGTTCCTGTGGGCAGGGATGGAGGCATCCACAGCCCTGCCTCGTGCCCCAGCCCTCCTGTTCCTCTGCAGCTGCAGTCCATGGTGGACCTGCTGGAGGGAACGCTCTACAGTATGGACCTGATGAAGGTGCACTCCTACATCAACAAGGTGGTGGCTCAGATGAACACACTGGAAGAGGTGAGTGAGCTCAGCACGCACCGTCCTGCAGTGTGCCACTGGCTCCAGGTGGGGCTTCAGCCTCTCTTCTCCTCCAGACCATCAAGACCAACCTGAGCAGGGAGAACGACTTCATGAAGGAGAGTGTCCAGCACCTCAGTGACCAGATGAAACGCTATGAGAACTACTCCGACATCATGATCAGCATCAAGAAGGAGATCTCCAACCTGGGCTACCAGCTGCTGCAGAAGGATGCTGCTGCCGTCCCTGAGAGCAAGGCACAGGTACCCTTGGGTGCTGGCTCCTCGCAGGCATGGCTGATGCCACTGGGCTTGTGCCACTGGGTAGATCGGAGCTCCCCCAGGCTTACAGCGGGTGCTGGAAGCTCCACAAATGCATCAGGGCACCGGTATCCATGGCTGGCACCACTGGGCCCACTGGCCTGCATGGTGGCAGGGAGGAAGGGGTCTAACCAGGCTGTGCCCCCCAGGACACAGCAGGAGGACCAGAGAAGGAGGCAGGACGGTTCCCCAACACCCGCAAGGCACTGGGGGACAGGCCCCCCCCCCGAGCACCCAAGGAGAAACAGATGAAGCCCGAGAAGCCCAAAAAGGATACCCTAAAGGCCAGGGGGGGGTCACAGCCTACGGCCAAGCCCAAGCCACCAGCACACCAGCAAACTGTGGTCCGAGGCATCACTTACTACAAGGCCAAGCAGGCAGGAGGAGCAGAGGGGCTGGCCAGCAACCGAGGTGAGCAGCAGGGAGCTGGGGGGACCCTCCTGCTGAGGCAGAGGGCCAGGCTCTGCCCCACAATGCACTGACCCCCCGGTGTGTCCCCCATAGAGAGCCCTGCAAGGGGGGCAGCTGCGGTGGAGCGGCAGGAGGAGAAGGACCCACCAGCTGAGAGGACCCCAGCCCAAGCCATTGCACAGGCAGAGACCACCGTGCCCAGCACCATGGCTGCACCCAGCACAGCCCTGGCCCCCCGCACCACTGCCCGCAGCCCCCCTGCCACTGTCCTCGGGCAAGGGGCTGATGGCACCGGGGGCCCTGAAACACCAAACAGAGGTGAGTGAGCAGGGGACTGAGATGGGGACCTGGCAGCCGTGGGGAAGGCATGGGGTAAGCCTGCCTCCTCCTCCTCGGCACCCAGTGAAAGAGGTGGAGTGTGAAGGCACCATCGAGTCGGTGCAGCCCCCCATAGAACACCACAGCTATGGGCGCAATGAAGGGGCCTGGATGAAGGACCCGGCGGCCAAGGATGACCGAATCTACGTCACCAACTACTACTATGGCAACAGCCTGGTAGAGTTCAGGAGCCTTGACAACTTCAAACAGGGTGAGAGCTGGTGGCTGAGTGGGCACAGGACCCCCATCTCCTCCTGGGGGGTGCCCAGCACCGTGTAACTGCAGGGGTGGTGGGCAGCTGGTGGGGACCTGTGCTGGGGAGCACCCGTGGGGCAGTGACAGGGACACAAGTCCCCTGCTGCTGCTGAACGATTGAGCTGTGAGGGGTCTCAGTGCTTGTCCTGCCCACTTGCAGGCCGCTGGAGCAATCTCTACAAGCTGCCCTACAACTGGATAGGCACCGGGCACGTGGTGTACCGAGGGGCTTTCTACTACAACCGCGCCTTCACCAAGAACATCATCAAGTACGACCTGAAGGAGCGGTACGTGGCAGGCTGGGCGCAGCTCCATGATGTGGTGTACGAGGACACGACGCCCTGGAAGTGGAGGGGCCACTCAGACATTGACTTTGCTGTGGATGAGAGTGGGCTGTGGGTCATTTACCCCTCCGTGGACTATGACTACTCGCAGCAGGAGGTGATCGTCCTCAGCCAGCTTGACCCCGGGGACCTCTCGGTGCGCAAGGAGACCACCTGGAAGACGGGGCTGAAACGCAATGCCTATGGGAACTGCTTCATCATCTGCGGCATCCTCTATGCTGTGGACACCTACAACCAGAAGGAAGGGCAGATCTCCTACGCCTTCGACACGCACACGAACACGGAGGCAGAGCTCCGGCTGCCCTTCCTCAACCAGTATGCTTTCACTACGCAGGTCGACTACAACCCCAAGGAGAAGGTGCTTTACGCCTGGGACAACGGCCATCAGATGACATATGGGCTCCGCTTCGTGGTCTGAGTGCGGGGTCGGGTACACGGAGGGTGGGCACAGGAGTGCAGCAAGAGCCCAACTTCCACCCCGAAACCCTCCCATCCGCTGTGCCCATCACCTGCACCGTGCCCATTGCATTGCGGGGCAGGCGGTGCAGGTAAGCACACCCCAGCAGACACTCCCATGACAACGTGGTCTCTGGGGCTATGGGGCTGCCCCACAGCTGGCGGCTTGGCCAGCGTTGTCTTCCCGGGGACACAGGAGAGGAGCTCAGCCCTGTGTCCCCTCAGCACCGGGATGCAGCCAGGCCTGTGCCACCGGTGACACGGCAGCACCCACCCCTTGCCACCGCACTGAGCCCTGCCTGCACTGCACCAGCCTGCTGCAGCCCGTGTTGCCAACGGTGTGAGTGCCGTTAACCTAACCCGGTGTGTGCTGCTGGGCACCGTGCCCTGAGCTGCCATGGGGCAGGCAGGGCCCCCTCGCTGCCATGGGGCAGGAGGAGCAGCTGCCAATTGCTATTTTAGGAGACGTGATTAAGATGCCTTTGCTTTTGCTGCTCATTAGCTTATTATTTAAATGCATTCACCGGAGCTGTGCCGAGTCCCCTCTCCCTGCAGTGGGTGCAGAGCAGCCTGCCTGCAGTGCCAGGGTGCTCTGCTTGTGCCCTGCCTGCACCCAGCACCAGGCAGGCAGGAGGCACGCTTGGCTGCTCTCTGCCCAAGGCAGGGTGCGGGGTCAGGAGCGCTTGGCTTGGTTTTGGTCATTTTAGACATGAACAGTATTAAACCCATAACAGATATGGAACCAGGCTGCGTGTGCTGTTGTTTTTCCCCAAGCCAGGCAGAGCTGGCACTCACCATCCCCATCCCAAGGCCAGGCATGCCCAGGCATTGCTGGCACATGTGGCTGCTGTTCACTGCACATCTGGTTGGTGCGGCTCCAAGCAGCGCCCCACACATTGAGCCTGGGGAGGGCACCCCACATCTCCCCAGGCAGCACCCAGCACGGTGCCATAGCTGCTCCCGCAAACCCTGGACGGGGCAGATCAGAGGCAGCTGAGTCCACAGCACAGACCTGGGGGAACAGACCCCAACGGGTCCTATGGGATAAGGGGATTTGGGATTTCCAGCTCCGAGCGGCAGCGGGGAGCTGAGCCCTGCTGCAAGGAGGATGGTGAAGGGAGAGGAGAGCAGCAGAGCGTGGGCACAGTGGGAGCAGCTGCCCCGACTGCTGCACAATGTGGTGAGTGTGCAGCTGCGGGGGGGCGGTGAGAGCAGCCCCTATGGCCCAGCTCCATCCTGCTCTGTCCATGCGTGCCGGGGCAGCCGCTCTGCACCACGATCAGCTGCCCTGAACCGGCATGGCAGGATGTTGGCACGACTGCAGTGCCTCCTGCACAGACCCAAAGCCGGCCTGGGGCACGGGGCAGTCTGACATCCCATCCCCTGGCCCCACGCTGCACCCAACTCCTGCTCTGGCTCACAAAAGCACTGACCATCCCTTGCCCATGTCCGAGCCCCTGCTCTGGAGGTGCTGCGCATCCCTCACTCGGCTCCAAGTCCTCACCGGGAGAAAGGAGCTGGCTGATGTTCCCCCCCAGGCTGGGTCCCTGCCAAGCTTTTATCCAGCGATCCCCAGCAAATCCCTGTCCAAACACTACGGATTTCTGACATAGTTTTGCAGTAAAGTAAACTCGCAGCACATCTCTAATTCCAGCCCTTTGTTGTTCTTCAGCAGGGGCTGCTGTGGCTCTGCATTGCCTCACTGCGCCAGGCTGAGCTGCGGGACACACTGTGCTCCCCTCGGGAAGAAAACACGGGGATGGGGGTAATTAAACCCACGGCAGCTGTGGGGCCTCTTGCAAAGGCGCCCTTCTGAGAGCAGGGTAACGAGGAGCTTTAATTGTGCCACATGACACACTCCTCGTGCAATACCTGCTGCCCCCATGGCTGCCTGCCCCACAGCCTGCAGCTCCATCCCCCCACAGCTGGGGAGGGGATGATGTGGGGGGATGCAGGGCAGCAGCGATGTGCAGCCTCAAGTTTCTCAGCAGCATGGGGCTGTGAGCAAACGCAAATGGGCTCTTGTTTCCCAATGGGGTTATTCTGTTGGGTCCTTCGGCTTCCCGGGCCCCCTCCATCTTTTTCTCAATCTGAAGTCACCTTGAGCTCCTTTCTCTGCTCTTGTACATCGGAGAACCACATCCCAAGTTGGGTCCATGGAAATGCTCCGACGTTCCCTGCCTATAGCCTGAGCAGCTCATCCTGTCTGCTCGCTGGTCGCAGGTTCTGGTCCGGACAGGACGAGGCAGGCTGGGGCAGACAAGGCTCCCAAGCAGGATACAGTGGGGATGTATGGATGGGGCAGGATGGGCTCCCGTCGCGCCGGGAGCTGCTGACTTCCAGACATTCCTCCTGTGCGTGGCCGGCACCACTTCGGCTCATAACGTGATTAAAAGATTAAGATCTCTCCGTTCAGCAGCACGCAGCAAATGAAGCTTGAGACAGGGATGCTGGGGGGCGGCAGGGCCCGAGACCCCCACGATGGCGACGTGGTGCCTGCGGAAGGGTGGCAGAGCCCATTGGAGCTCCACTGTCCGCTCGGGAGGCTGGGCAGTGAAGCCCTAATCCCTTCCCAGGGCTGGTTTGTCTGTGGTGCGGGTGAGCTCCAGGTAAGGGGAGCAGCCGCTGGGAGGACTCGGTACACAGCAGGTAGAGCATGGCACCAGCCCTGCTCCGGGTGGCATCCCGGATGGAGCCTGTCCCTGGCTGCAGCCTGTGGACACATGCTCACGGTGCATTGAAAGCCTCAGTCCTTGTTCCACCCAAGTGCTGGAGCCACCACCGCCGGCCCTGTGCCCACCCCATCCTGGGCACAAGAGACTCCAACAACTCACCCATGGCCACGCAGCCCTTCCCTGGCTACAAAGCCAAGAGCTGCCTGCTCAGGGGCGGCCGGGCTGGGAATGGCTGTGCTCGGAGCATCTGATGGGCATCGGGCTCTTCTTTCTGTTCTTATCTCCGTCCGGGAGCTGCTGGTTCGGGAAGGAAGCGAGTCCCGGGGCTGTGCCCACCTTGCAAACACGCTTCCAAGCCAGAGCAGCAGCACCGAGCGTCACAGGGACCGATTTTTACTGCCTCCCCGACCCGTCCTTCAGTGCAGGCCCCGCTGCCGGCAGCCCTGGCAGCACAGCCCTGGCAGCACAGGCAGGGGGGCATTTCCCGGTGTGCCTCTCCCTGCTGCTCCCCAGGGATGTGTCCTGGCTCCCTGTCACAGCAGCAGGATGGAGCTGGCACCGCTCTGCACACACACTGTGCTTGGGCATCCCTGCCCTCTGCACCCTGAGCCGTGCTGGCAGGGCAGCAGCTCCTTGGGATATGTCCCTGCTGAGACCCAGCAGACCATTGCACCCACAGCGCACAAGGCTCCCTTTGGAAGGTGAGCTGTGCCCAGCACCAAACCCACTCAAGTGCTTCCCCTTGGCCAGGGCTGCTCTCGCAGTGGGGAGCTGTTTCTCTTGCAGCCGCAGTGAAGCTGTGTGTGAAGTGCAGCGGGGGCTCAGGATGCGAGCGCTGACCAAGGCAAACAACGCTGGTCGGGGCAGCAGCAGGCGCTGCCGGCTCTGCTCACACCTTTCCTGTGCCTGCAAGAGCCTGCCAGAAACGGGTGGAGGGGAAACCGAGGAGTGAATCCCCCCGCGGGAGCAGCGGCCTCTGCACCCCTCCGTGTCCCACTCTTTGGGGTGAGGCTCAGCACTGACGCTGCTCCGAGCACGGAGCTGCTGCAGGGGAGGAGGAAGGTGGAAGGAGCAGAGCAGCGGACGCAGACAGTGCCCATCTGCAAGGCCATAGGTACTGAGGCCGCCGACCTGGAGCGGCAGCGGGAAAGGGCTGCGTGGCAGGGGGGACAGTGTCCGGAGGGAAGGGAGGGAGCCCTGGGCCTTGGCGGTGCCGCCGCTGACTCACTCACTCCCCAGTGGAAACAGGAATCTGCTCCCAGGCTGCACACTGCCAGCTCCAAACCATCCCAGCTCCCCGGCACAGCGGGGTGCGCCCTGCAGCGCCCCATGGCACAGGGAGGGAGAGGGCTGCCCACGGGATGCTCTCATGGCTGGGCTCTGCTCACCCCTGCACAAGGGCTTCTCCATCACCCTGCGGATGTGCAGCAGCGCTGGCAGAGAACAGGAGCCTCTGTCTGCTGAGAGCCCAAGGGCCACCTTTGTCCGGGAGCCCCCTCGGATGTTGGGATCAGGGCCCCGCGGCGCAGCGCCTGCACTCAGACACTGACCGTATGGACGGGAGCGGCGGCCCCGGGGCAAGTCCTCCCGCAGCCCGGCCAACAGAACGGGCATTCAGGGCAGGCAGCGGGCGGCTGCCCCGGGCAGACCCCGTGTGGCCGGAGGGTCGCGGCGTTTCCCCGCCACACCGAGCGATCACAACGTGGGGTTTGTTGTCAGACAGACGCTGCCCGCCTGCAGCCGCTGCCCTCGCACGCGGAGGGATGTGGATGGTGAAGAGCATCCGGATAGGGCCAGGGTTAGGGTCCCAAACTCCCTGCCCACCCTGTCCTGCACTGCACATGGAGTGTCCCACTGTGCTCCCTGCACATCCCGCTGCATGCAGAAACCAGTGTTAGAGCTCAGGAGCACTGCTGAGGAGGGAGGTGATGAGAGCTATGCCAGCAGCGTTAGAAGAGCCAGGGCTTGTGCCCATCACAGCAAACACTGGCCAGGGGAGATGGAGACCTTGTACATCTGCCTCTGCCCCTCTGCACCCCTCCTCTTACCCCAGACCCCTGCCCCAGCTGCACAGTGAGGTCTGAGTGGGTCCTGCCAGCACCCATAGACACCATCAGTGCTTGGCCAGTGCCTGCTGTGCTGGGGAGAGGAACATCTGGTCCTGTTGAGCACTGGCCACGGCAGGCGGCCAGGGCTGCCTCGGCAGTGGCTTCAGGCCTGGGCCATGCCCTGCAGTCAGCCCCTGGCTGCTCCTCCCTCCCCATCCCCTCCCTGGAAATCATTAATTTGGTGAGGAGCAGCTTTTCCTGGGCAGTTTGGGAGCAGAGCCCCAGGGCCCTGTTCCTGACAAACATTTCTGAGCCTCAAAGGCTGCGATGCTCTGCAAACACTGGTGTTAAACCAGCGCCAGCAGCTGTGCAGGGTCAGTGCAGGAGAGCAGTGGAGACCCCCAGGAGCTGACAGCACAGACCAGGACAGGCACATGCCTCGTGCTGCAGCAGTAACAAGCATCTTCTCCACCCATGCCCTGCAGGAAACCTGTGCTAGAGCCCCTCACTTCACCTCTGCATCCATTCGGACAATCAGGATGTTGGTTGTGCTTTAAGCAGCTGCTTGTCCTTGGGATGTCTTCTGTGACAGCACAGTGTAATTCTGATGAAAGAGCTGGACTGGTTGGTTTTGCCACTCTGCTATGGGTGGATGGAGTAATTCAGCCCCAGGATTTAGTGCAGTGCCAGAAACTCATTTACCTCCTCAAAGAGCTGCTGTGGATTGTGCACAAAGCGAAGCCGGAGCTGCTCTCCTGTACAGACTCCTGCTTCAGCATGGGGATGGCTGCTGGGCACAGTCCCAGCTTCCCAGCCATGTGTCTGGCAGGTCGCCTACTCCCCCTCTCGACAGCAGCACCCTGTGCCAGCATTCCCTCTCCCAAGGGAGCAGTCCCTCACTCTGTTCCATCACACTCTGGGCAGAAGGCAAAACCAGTCTGTCCTTGGGGGCAAATGCTGTGCCTGACCCAGCACTGAGGGGCAGGATAAGGTCGCACTGAACTGAGCACCCTCTGGTTTGCTCTTCGTTTACAAAAGTGCACAGAAAAGGGTCAAAAATACATCAGATTGATGGGGATTTCAGTGACAGATACTTAAGTTGTATCAAACTGATTGATCCTCAAAAGCAGCCTTGCTCCAAGTAGGCAGTTGCACCAGAGGCGCTTTTCAACCTGAACCATTCCCCTCTAGAACTGCTGACACAAAAATACCAGCAAACCCCTCCCAGATGTGACTTCAGGACACTCAGAGGTCCCAGCTTCAGGCTGCTATTTGTGCATGTCTTTGGCCACGATGCTGCTCTCCAAACCTGTGTCTTCTCCTCAATGCTGTCAACAGAGGCCCAGGATCAGAGGCTTCCATCTTCTTCCTACATCCATTTTCATGCTGCCCCACAGCTCATGCCATCCAGGAGCAGACTCTGGAAGGCCATTAGGGTAATGTTACTTGCCTTTGCCTTTCCATGTTGGGAATGCTGGCAAGAGCCCTCAGGCTCCCATGAGCAGTGCTCTCAAAGGAGCACCTATCTAAAAGAGGCCAAAACTCAGGCATGAGCTGACAGAAGCAGCCTGCATGATTTCCAGTACAGGCAGAGCCTCTTCCCTTGTTTCAGGCACCAGGCTCCTGGGACAGGAGTGTGCAGATCTGGGACCCTCGCAGCGGTGTGCTGGAAGGCCATGCATGCAGGTGGAAAGCTCATGCTTCTCCACGAGTGGCTGCTGCCACTGCAATGTATTCAGAAATCCAATACAAAGCACTGTGTAACCCTGCCTGACTTCATGGCAATGGGAACGTGGGCAGAAGGAGCAAGTTCCCACAGGCAACAGGCCATCCTACAGCACGTTTTGGCAGCCTGGCCCCATCTGGGGCTCGGGACTGTGCTGTGCCAGGCTGGGGCTCCTCCACTGCCAGATGTATCGTGTTCAGGACCCCACTAAACTCCCAAAGCCACTGCAGCCAGTACTAGCGTCATTGCAAAGCTATCCCTCCCAATAGCTCAATATATGGGAAATTCACTTTACCACACATAATTAGATCTCTCTCTGGTTCAAAGTTGTTTGAGGCTCAAAAATCCTTCAGATCTATGCTCAGCTCAGCGAGCAGAATTAAGATCTTTTTTCCTAAACAGAATCTGGATCCAATCTAAGGACCCCCTAATGGGTACAGAACTTTTCATGTTAGATTGCATTGGCTACACTAACATGAACCATGACTGCTGCATCCCTGATGCTTGAGCAACACTTCAGAACTCTTCCTTACATCAGTACCAAAAAAGGCCTTTGGAATCACAACTCCATCTGTGAGTCCCAAAGAACTCCATGGGAAACAGAAAGTCAAACCTAACTAGTTCCATAGTTAACTAGTTCCATACTTCACAGGTGGAAGCTCGCAACTGTGAGACCACAGGTGCCTTGACTTTGAGAGGAAACAACGTTTAAGGTCAGCTTTTCCAAGTTTCCTTCACATGCACACAAGAACGCTTGCTCTGGAACTATCAACCCCTTTCTACATTTTCCTAACATTTCACTGGAACTTAGCTTCCCCTCTTCCCATCCCAAAGCATGTAACCCTGGGTGCGAGCAACAACCTGGTTGGACCATCCTCATCCAAGAGAAACACCACTAAAAACAATTCCTCTTATTCTCCAAACTTGAGGGTGAGCACAGCTCCAGTCTGGAGACTTTGTAACAGACAGCAATGTAGCTTGTGGAGGTCACTGCCCACAAGCACCCTCAGTCCTGCCCTGACACACAAAACACATTGCGCATCCAAACGTTCCCTTGCTGAGAGGTGATTTCAGGTGGAGCCTTCACTGTCCCCATCACCCCACACACAACCTCGTACTTCCAGGAGCTGTCTGTAAAGACTGAATTAGCTGCAGAGGGGAACAAATCTGAAGAATGACACAGGAACCCAGCTTCCCTGCTGTAGTTAAGGGAGTTACTTGGAAGGAGGCTGCAGCAGCCTCTGGCCACCCCTTGCTCCAGCTCAGCTAGGCAAGCCACCTGCAGCATCCACCTGAACCAGGGACAGACAGGGATTCTTTGGCACTAGCTGCAGAGATCCAAAACAACTGGTGCAGGAATTCTTCAGTTTCAATGAAATCTGCTAAAACCACCTCAGCAAATCTCTTCACCTAACACAAAACACTGGCACAAGACATAACCTAAACATTTAAGGTACTGAAGTGATGAACACCGACTCACTGTAAGCATCTGTGTCAAGTTTCCACTTTAAATCAGCCTGAAGCTAAACACTTTCTATGCACTAAAGACCCATCTGCCTCCCCTTCAAAGAGGACAATAATCTTAAAATTAGTATTTTCATTAGCAATAAAAGCTCAAATAAACTTTCTCTGAGTGCTCTGATTTCTCCTTATAAGGATGATGACACCTTTACCTCACTACTACCAAGAAAATCACCACAACAGCTTCCAAACAAAACTATTTAATGAGCCATACTCAGCCAGTATCCTCAAGGACTCTAGCATCCTGCAGGTTTATGCCTTGATGGCATATTTCCGGGCTGGGTACAGACGTTCCTTTCTCTGCTGTTTTTTGGTCTTCAGGTTTTCTTCATGCTTGTTCAACCTGCGCCGCATAGCACGAGTCTTCTTCGGCCGCAGATCGAGAGGTTTATATTTTTTGCCCTGTTTGCAGAAATAAAGAACAGTTGAAAGACTGTGATGTCCCAGCCTGGTGCACGAGCACAAAGACAGCAGCATCTTCTAAAAAGGCTGCTGCACCCCAAAGAGGTGATGCTGTCCAAAAGACTCTTCTGGCAACAGCAGATTCACACCAAGCTTACAGAGCTTGGGGTAGTCTTGCAGTAAAAAAGGAGTCATGAGTAGAGGACTTTAAAACTGAATATACACATTTTCTTCTTGAGCTTTTAAGTAACAAGCTACAAAACTGTTTTGTTTTTTTTTTTAATAAAATACATTTATGAAAATAGCAAAAAATAAAGACCACTATGCGAGATGTTTGTTCTTACCTTGTAGAACTTCCTCAAGTTCTCCTTCTGGGTCTGATTGATAACAGTTAAAACTCTGGCAATAGATTTGCGCACCACACGTCTGCAGGTGGGAACAGAAAGATGTCTCAGAACACACTGACAGACCAACACCATAGATTTAAAACCCAGCATAGAGGAAACCTGTACATGCTACAACCAAGTAACTTACACTGCAGTACCTTGTAGCACAACACCAACAGCTTCCGGGGCACCTCAGCTCAACATCTCCAACCACACACATACCCATTTTCAAGCCTTTTTGCACCATTTCCCCCCCTTTGTGTGGGGTACAACGGGGCCGCACAAACCATGAACGTGCTCCTCACGCACAGCGCACCCCAGCCCGAGCCTCCCACACGGTATCGACTGCACGCACCGCTCACCCCCCGTTAAGGCGCAGGGAGGCCCCTCCGCCGCTCTTCACCCGGACCAGCATGAACCGGGGCGCGCCCGGGCCCCACTCACATCTTTGAGAGTTTGGAGGCGGCCCCGCCGGTCACTTTGGCCACGCGAAGCTGAGACAGCTCCACCTTCAAATCGTCCAACTGCTTCAGCAGCTCCTCCTTCTTCTTCCCGCGCAGGTCTCGGGCCTTGATCTTGGCCTGCGGACAGCGGACAGGCCGTGAGCCCAGCTCCCGGCATCCCGCTGCTATCCCCGCCCGGGCAGCCTCCCGCCGTCTCTCCGGCCCCACATCATCGCCCACCCGTATCCCCCCCGCATCGTGACGGCGGCGAGGCCCGGCCGGCGGCGGTGCCCGCGCGGATGCCGCCGGATTGCACCGGGAGATACCGGGAAGCGCTCACCATGGCGGCAGCCCCGGCGCGGCTCCAGGCAGAAAGGACGGAAGCCGCGCGGGGACAGTAGGAGGCGCTGTCGGACGGAGCCTACCAATCCACAGCTGGACGGGGGGAAGAGCCTGCGCTGCGCACCTCCCCCCCCCGCCGGCAGCGCGGTGGTGCCGGCCGCAGGCCCTGACAGGGAGAGCGGGAGGCGGC
>JASSUY010038385.1:0-19566 GCA_032466535.1 Forpus xanthops | reverse complement strand
CTCATCTCAGTCTCCCCTCTGTCAGGTTAAAGCCATTTCCCCTGTCCTGTCCCTATAGACCCTTGTCCAAAGCCCCTCTCCAGGTTTCCTGCAGCCCCTTTAGGCACTGGAGCTGCTCTAAGGTCTCAGCTTAAGAAGCCATCTCTTCTCCAGGCTGAACCAGACCAGCTGTCATATGATTGAATCAGTCTCAGTTGACCGCTGAGATGTCTCTGTGTTCCTTTGGCCTGCCCTCCCACAGCTCTGAAGGCGAAGAGTTGTTCCACTGTGTATGAGATTCTAGGCTATAGTTTTGCAGGGTTGTTGCTCAGTGCGTTGGTTCGAAGTCGCACATTACAGTGTTCAGCTTACATTTATGTATCTTATGTGCAGCAAGCAGTGGCTGAAATTCATACGCCAGCATAGAGCACTGTCCCTCCCACAGCCCAGGCTCTTCAGTTAAGCATCATTTCCTTGCCAGGGGAAGCTTATCACACCTGAGCACACAGTTGAGCTGTAGGCGTTGCTGGTGCCCCACATACTGTGCAAATGGACTCAGGTCAGCCAGGCCTTGGGCTTCCATGCTGGAAGGAGGCAATCCTGCACACAGGTGGCACTGCCTTTTCCCTGAAGCACTCGGAAGTGGCATCCAGCCAATGCATGAGGCTGTGGTACATGATTTATTCCCTTTTTTTGGGTCATTGTTAAAAATAAGATGTTTCTTTAATATTTTAATACCAGCCTGGTAAAAGAGTATTTTTTTTTAAATGGACTAAAATGGACTTGAAAATCCATCACTAGTCATGAATGTTTACAAGTGACATTGCAATGAAAGCATCTCCTGAGTCAGTCCGAGTTCTTCATTTACTGTCATCTGTGAAAACTGACATAAATACAACTCTGGGATATGTCTTAATGGCAAAGTATGAGGAAAGGAAACCACTTGTTTAATAATAGACATTATCTGAGTGCCAGGGTCAGCACTGGAGAGCAGCATCCTTCTGTCTCTTGTTTATTCAGCTAATTTGCTCACATTTATCTCACTCTTCCTAGGAAACTGAGGACAATGAAGCAGAAAACTGGCTCTTTTTTGTCTCATTTCTGCTTACAATGAATACATGAAAGGATTGAATCTGTTACTTTGAGAATCTTTAAATTCTCCGGTCTTGATTTCTAACATCTAGAATTTAAATTCCAAAGTCTAGAATTCGGATTTGAAGATCCTTATTAGCACTTCGTTTAGTGGAGGAAGTTTAAATGCATACAGCATGTTTTGCTGAGACCTACTTGTCTGTCTACCACAAAAAAGGGAACTTGGGAACTTAAGTGAACTGATGACTTCATAATTCTTTGTATAAATGATAATCAAGTCAAGCTTCCATCTGCATAGAGCTTATGAATATGGTTAATAAAAATGACCCAGCAAAGGAAGTATGGATCTCTCCAAGCTGTTAAGGCAATGGCAAAGGTAAAAATGAGGAATCTAAATGCCTTGGAAATAGTAAATTAGCTGAAGTGATGATAGAAGCTTTTACCTTTCAAGAAAGATTGCATCTTCCAGTAAATGAGCATGTTTAAAGGTTATCAACTGCTATGAATCACCTGGGCTTACAGTACAAAATAGGAATTACTTAAGCCTTGCTTGTTGATTTCAGCCATGGGAGAATTTACTAAGAGTCAACCTGCTCCTTGCAAGGCTCAGGCTGTGCCCTGGCTGCTCCCTCAGACACTGCTGTGTGGTGCTTTTTAGAAGGCAGATGAGTGATTTGCTCTTTAAATTTGTGCACTTTCTTGATAGCTTCAAAGTCATTGTATCTAGGAAAGTATAGGTGAAGCCAGGCTGAGAAAACTGGGGCTTTTTAACCTGGGTGAGAAGCTGTGTAGAGACTTCAGAGAAGCTTCCAGTGTCTGAAGGATGCCAGTGAGGGATTGTTCATCTGGGACTGTAGGGATAAAACAAGGCTTTAACCTGTCAGAGGAGAGATTGAGATGAGCTCTCAGGCAGAAGCTCTTCCCTGTGAGGGTGCTGAGGCGCTGGCACAGGGTGCCCAGAGAAGCTGTAGCTGCCCCATCCCTGGCAGTGTTGAAGGCCAGGTTGGACAGAGGTGCTTGGAGCAAGCTGCTCTAGTGGAAGGTGTTCCTGCCTGTGGCAGGGGTTGGAACTGGAGGAGCATTAAGGTCCCTTCCAACACAAACCACTCTGTGATTCTGTATTGCCAGTAGTATATGCACGCAGAGACCAAACACATCTGCTTTATACAAATGTTTGTATTCCCACAGGGGGGCTATTCTCTAAGTTGCGTAGTAGATCCCCTGTGTGCATTTTACTCCCAACAGGATCGTTCTGCAGTGAGCATTTGTGTTGTCAAACATGGAATTAAAGATTCACAACAGTTATTGATGCCAATCTTCAGAAGGATTTGTCATAGGTTAAATGTATCTTGAGGATGATGTAGTTATGAAAGCCATAATCTTGGTAGTTTGGAGGAAATCTGCGGGTTCTCTTCCGTCTGCTCCCATCTTGGCTGTGGTGCAGCCCCTGCTGTAGCTGTGCAGTGCTGTGACTCATGACAGCGCAAGCTGTCCCTGCTTCCTGTGCCATCTAGCATGTGAGCCATGGGAGAGGATGGATTGATGCTTCCAGGCATTGAACACCGGGACTTGTGACTTCAGAATTCAGGGTGTGAGCTGCCCTGCATGCCCCTGCTCGGAGCCTCCCAGGGAGCCAGCAGTGCCCAGTGTGGGGTAGCCATGGGAAGGGGCAGGAATTGTACCATGAAGTGGAGTGGCGACTTGTCCAGGAGCTCAATCCTGTTCCTGCAGAAAGGGGGCTGTGCCAGCCATGGGCTGCTGGATGCGCCACAGGAAGGCCCTGGGTCTGGCCCTGCCCCTGCACATTCAGCAGGATGCAAGTGGTTATTGATCTCTTCCTGTTGCCATCCAGGCTGTCAGTGTCCTATGACCATTTGCAATTGATTTTGAGCCTTTTGAGCCAGCACTTCCCCTCAGCTGAGGTTTTTGCTTGGGTTCAGTTGGAAATGTGGGAAGGTAAGGACTGGATGAAGCCACCGTAGTTCCCATTAGTGAAGCCTTTCACTTGGCTGCGCATCTGAAATGGACTGAAGTATCTATCCCCAGCTGTGGGGCAGCAACTGAAGGCAGAGGGGCAGTGTCTTCTAAAATGTTACTGAGCTGACAGGTTGTTGCTCATTCATCCACCCTAACTGAGAATTCCTGTGAGGTTTTCATCAGCTGGTTCCTGCTTGCTCTTTAGCACAGGGAAAAAGAAAAGACCAGAAGGAATGGGTTGCACAACTGTCCTCAAATGCAACTGGCAGTGCTGTGTCTGAACATCACACATTGTTAACTTATGGCTGGCTGCAGCTCACAGAACAAGGTACTTTCTTCCACAGAGACTTCCTGGATCCTTTTACTGCTGCTTCTGCTTCCCTCTATGCTTCTGTGTTGAACACCATGAGAGGGACCAAAGCTCCTGTTTAATGCATTGCTGTGGGTAGGATGGTGACATGAGATCTCACTGTGCCCTCGGAGTGCACAGGGTTCTGTTACAGTGACCTATCCTGCTCAGCCCCAGCTTCTTTTTCTTTCTTCAGAGGGAGACGTTGCTGCGGCAGCTGGAGACCAATCAGCTGGATATCGATGCAACGCTGGAGGAGCTGTCGGTGCAGCAAGAGACAGAAGATCAGAACTACGAACTGTATGTCACTGAGCCATCTTCTCTGGTTTGTTGGGGTCCAGGTATTCCCTGAATGTTGGGCAGCCCCAGCCATGGTGTGTGGTCAGGCTGAAGGGTCCAGTGGTTGACATTTAGGGGCTTTGGTGGTTGGGGGTCTTATAAAATGTCACCTTGAAATGGCATTGCCTGATATCATGTGTGCACATGGGGATCCATTGAAAGAGTCTGGTTTCTACTGGCACATGATCTAGTGAGGACAGTAGAGCTGAGCACATCCAGAGGCAGCACATGCAGAAAGGATTGTGGATAAGTGTGTTACAGCCTCTGGTGCTGAAAGGGGATATTTTCCATCTCTCTGCTGCTCAGCACACAGGTTGGTTCCTCCTCTTCTGGCTGTTGCTTTCCAGTGTATTGTGTGTCTTGGGATAAGCAGAAGGTAATGGCAACAACATCACTGTCTTTAGTTCCCTCTGACTCCTCTGTGCATTTCTGGTTTGAAACAGTGGCCAGTTACTTCTGCCTTGGGTTTGTTCAAACCCAGTCTGTTTGCTGCTGGAGGTGAACATTTGCCATTTTGAGCCCTGCAAAGCCAGTACATCTGTAGCATAATGATCAGGAGTCTTCAGATTTGTGTGTTGTTGACAAATGTGTTCCATGAATTCCCATTGCAAGGTCTTTATTGCAGTGATGTGCAAACCAGAGAAGTCAACCCCAGAATGAATTGGAAAAAGCTCTGTTACAGGCAGCTTTATTTGGTAGTTGGAGTCGATGGTTATGAAATATTCATGCACAGCCATTTTCACAAAGCATTTTTCAGACCAAGTTTCAGGTTTTATAACTGTAGTCAGTTGTTTTCCTTTGAGAGCACTGAAACATCACATATTCCCACAGAGCAGTACAATTTCCAGAGGGTTCACCTCATTCCTTTCCTTAGGGACTGGTTAGTCTCCTCCTGCCTCCAACATTTCTCTTGATGTCCCTGCTTGAAGGACTGGATTGTGTGGGCTGTGCTGTCAGGTTGATTTCTAGTTTATACTGCCTCAGTAATGGAAAGATACTTGAAAGAATCAGGAGTTGGAAGAAATCCACAAGGTCTCACTACTTACTCACCTCTCACCCTTGACCAGCTTTAGCATTTGCTGGATCCTTACATGTGCCACTTCAGCTCATGAATCCAGCAGAAAACTGTCTTCTGCAGGCACAGAGGGCTGCAGACAGGGCGGCTGCTGCAGCATCTCCTCCAAGGTAATTCCTGCTCTCCTGCCATAAAGTCAGGCAATGGAGCAGGGCAAGGTGACAGTGCCAGGACATCTCTGTTACTTCATTCAGCCCTGTGCGCGTCTGGTCACTGCTCTATCACCCTGGTGCTAAATTGGTATCAGTGGGAACAGTGTGAAAAAGCGCTCACCCTGCTGCAGCTGTATAGAGGACCAACAGTATCACTCCCAAATGTGGATCCCAGAGAAGACACAAGGTGGCACACAGCACTGCCTCAGTGGTGATTTAAGTTAGCCCCTGGCTGGGCTTTGCCTCTCTAAGAAGACACATTTAGATGCTTCCAGCTCTTTCCAGCTCTTTCTGTAGTCTTCTTTCCTCCCGCCACCCCTCTGGCTCTAGTACTTGCCCTGTGGTTCCTCAGATGTTACATTTTCAATGCAATACCTCATTTCAGCCCTTTCTTGAGTTCCTGAATTCATATGAACCAAACAGGTTCGTAAGAACAGGTTCAGGCTGGTTTTTTTTCACTCTCCTCTGAATTTATGCTCCATGTGCTCAATTTTTCCATCTGTAGTTGTCCCCAGCTTATCTTCTGGCACAAGGAAGACTTTTTTATGTCCAGCATGCCTGTTCCCTCACTGTGTGGTGCACATGGAGAAACAGCTTTGGGAAAACTGTGGAAGCTCTTCCTGCATATTCATGTTCTTTTCAGGAATAAGCTACTCATGGAAACATTTGCAGAGGGCAATAGAGGCAGGTTTCATGTATGCTTTTCACGAGCTTTTCTGCTTAGCTGCATTTTTTCTAGTATTACTTTTCTTTAATATCAAAAGACATTTAATTTCCAGGATGAAGTGATCAACTCTCTTTGAATTAACCTCTCCCCCCTACCCCCCCGAATTAATATATTAGTCAAAAGGAATACTGAAGTAACTCCTTGTGAGAAATCCTGTCTTCCTTTATACTTAGTATTGAGAAGCTTCAGGAAGTTGTCCCCTGTGAACCTCTGTGACTGCAATTTGTAACGTGTGAGCTCCAAGTTCTTCACAGGAGTGAACTTCTTCACATAAGAAGTTAGATTTCAGATTGTTTACTCCATATGTTTAAGAAATCTTGAGCAAACTATCAGTCAGGCTTTGTAAATCTACATCCAAGGCATGGGATGAACTTCATCTGAAAAGCTTCTGAATGAACTTCAGATTATCTGAGCTATTGTATGATCCAGCCTACAACTTCTGCAGAGGAAGGACCTGTTCCAGGTTTGCCACCTGACGGAAGTCCTTCTGCCTACTTTCCATACAGCTGTCACCTGCAACATCAGGTCACGCCGGATAGCCAGGTGCTGCTGCTCAATGGCTCAGTGTCCAGCTGGAGACCAGTAATGAGTTGTGTCCCTCAAGGATTGGTGTTGAGATTGGTCTTGTTCATTATCTTTGTCCGTGACATGGACAGTGGGATTGCGAGTGCCCTCAGCAAGTTTGCCGATGACACCAAGCTGTGTGGTTCAGTTGATACATTGGAGGGAAGGAATGCCATCCAGAGGGACCTTGACACACTTGTGAGGTGGGCTGATGCCAACCTGAAGAAGTTTAACCATGCCAAGTGCAAGGTCCTACAGTTGAGTCGGAGCAATCCCAGGCACAGCTACAGGTTGGGCAGAGAAGAGATTCAGAGCAGCCCTGTAGAGAAGGACTTAGGGGTGTTGGTTGATGAGAAAATTAACATGAGCCGGTTTCAGTGTGCACTCGCAGCCGAGAAAGTCAACCGTATCCTGGGCTGCATCAAAAGGAGCATGACCAGCAGGTCAAGGGAGGTGATCCTGCCCCTCTGTCTGCTTTCATGAGACCTCACTTGGAGTATTGTGTGCAGTTCTGGGGTCCTCAACATAAAAAGGACATGGAACTGTCAGAACAAGTCCAGAGGAGGGCCACAAAGATGATCAGGGGACTGAGGCACCTCCCCTATGAAGATAGGATGAGTGAGTTGGGGCTGTTCAGCCTGGAGGAGAGCAGGCTGTGTGGAGACCTCATAGCAGCCTTCCAATATCTGAAGGGGGCCTATAGGGATGCTGGGGAGAGACTCTTTGTTAGGGACTGTAATGATAGGACAAGGGGTAACGGGTTCAAACTTAAACAGGGGAAGTTTAGATTGGATCTGAGGAAGAGGTTCTTTACTGTAAGGGTGGTGAGGCACTGGAATGGGTTTCCCAGGGAAATTGTGAATGCTCCACCCCTGGTGGTGTTCAAGGCTGGGTTGGACATAGCCTTGGGTGCCATGGTTTAGTGTGAGGTGTCCCTGCCCATGGCAGGAGGGTTGGAACTGAATGATCTTAAGGTCCTTTCCAACCATACCTATTCTATGATTCTACAATTCTATGAAAGATCACAGAATTATAGAATCATATATTTGGAAAAGACCTTTAAGATCATCGAGTCCAAATGTTAACCCAGCCAATGCCACTTCTAAACCATGTCCCTGAGTATCACATCTGCATGTTTATTCAGTCCCTCCAGGAATGATGACTCCACCGTTTCCCTGGGCAGCCTGTTCCAGTGCTTGACAACCCTCTTGGCAAAGACTTTTCTCTGCCCAATCTAAACCTCCTGTGGCATAATTACAGGCCATTTCCTCTCGTCCTATGGATGATGGACGAGTGACTGCAGAATGTCATTTGTGCTCTGCTAATGAAGAGTCTTCTTTTGGCCAACATGCTCCCTGCATTAGGCAGCTCTGTTCACTGCACAGTCATTGGGTGGTAGTGGGGGTTTATTTGCTGTTTGTTTCTTCTGCATTGAGCACAGCTTGTAATGTCTGGAAGAGAGAAAGAAGCAGAAAGTTCTTTCCTGTGAGGGTGCTGAGGTGCTGGCACAGGGTGCCCAGAGAAGCTGTGGCTGCCCCATCCCTGGCAGTGTTGAAGGTCAGGTTGGACACAGGGGCTTGGAGCAAGCTGCTCTAGTGGAAAGTGTCCCTGCCTGTCACAGGGTTTGGAACTGGATGAGCTTTAAGGTCCCTTGCAGCCCAAACCGGTCTGGGTTTCTAATGCCATGGTGCTGAGTAACCTCAGCACTATCTGGCAGGCGAATCTGCTGCTAGAGCTGTTCTCTTGTATCTTCAGCTGTGTTGAAGTACACATTGAATCACAGCAGCTAAAGGCTGAATGGCCAGTTAGGAAAGCAAAGCCACTTTGGTTTCCCTTCCCCCTGCCCCACGTCTATCATTTCTGCTTGATATAAATCTCTGTTTCCATCAGATCAGGAGCCAGTGTGTACTCGATGGGACTCCAGGTCATGTTTTTGTGTATTTCAGCATTAACTATTAATTGTAACTAAGCCTGTCATCATTGCTCTTGCCTAGAGAGTAGAAGAACATGGAGTGTGTCCAGTGTGTTGTGCATGAGGGAAAATCCTGCTGCATCCATTTTGGGTCAAGTGGAAAACCTGATGAGCTCTTGGGGAGGAAATGTGCTCTGCAGGGCCTGGGCACCAGGATTCAACCCCAACTGATTTCACATTCAGGGACCTGGCCTTAGGGGGAATGAGGTTCAGTACCTTTAATGAGCCCAAACCAAACATGTGGCAATGTATAACCTTCAATAACCCCAGTTAAAGTGGTGCCACGTGGCCTATTAATCTTCATTTCCACAATTAATTAAATAGCCCAAAGTCCTCCTTGCCACATGAAATACACTGGAAAAATTGATCACAGCATGTTAGAACCAGAAGCCAAAATGCTTCAGGCTGCTCCCGTCTTCAATGGAAATGAATATGGGCATTGGTAGGAACTATGAGGCTGACAAGTCCTTGTGTGGCTGTTGTGTTTGCTTTGGGAGTGGAGCAGCACTGACCTCAGCCCCTGATGAGGTTCTGTTCCCGCAGAGCATGTTCATCTTCAATATTTCATAAAGTCTCCTCTTGCGAGAACTCCAGCAGGCAGTGTGAGCACGTGGGCTTGTTACTCTGTCTGAAATGGAATGACTGAAAGGTAACAAGGGGCCACGTAGGTAAGCACAGACAACCCATCTGCGCTTGTGTGGCACATTTGCCATCTGTATCCCAATGGAACAAGTATACTCAGGTCATAGCATGTGATACCCTTCTTGTGCTTGTAATAGGACCCAGTCTGCTGCCCCAAGTGTGTACATGAAGCTGTTTCACAGTAAGATTGAGTCCTTTTGTGAAGGACGACAAAAAAGCTAAAACAAGGAATGCAGTGGCCAGATTGTACAGAATCTGAGATAAAGCAGGCACGTGGCAGGTTCAGGCTGGTGTGTTCCCAAAACAGCCATGCGTGTGCCTCTGAAAAGTGTGTGTAAAGCCAGAGAAAGCTTTCATGCATTATGTAGTATTATCCGAGTGTGGAGGATGCTCAGACACCTCCACCCTGAAAATTACTGAGAGCTTCTGGCAGCACTCTCATGGATGCTGTTTTTCCACCCACCTCTTTCATGGCAGAAGATCTGAATATGAGCTGAGCAGAGCTAGATGATGCAGCCCATGTAAAACCTGGAGCACACCATTCTGAGTTCCCCAGTGTCATGGCACACAGCACAGAGCTTGGCCCACGTGTCTGGCTGGGGATGGGGAAGGTGACACAAAGCACACGTGCCACAGCTCTCTGTGGTGCTCTGCTGGGGTAGGAGCCCATCTTGTGCTGTCCCAAATAACCATTGTGTCTTCCTACTAAAAATAACTTGCTGTCTCTTATTCTTGTGCCCTTCACACAAAGTAGGTGAGCAAGGCTCAGGTACACAGGTGCAGAAGCAGCCTGCATGTGTGTTATCTCCAGACTGGCTGACCTCTTTATAGTTATGGAGCATTTTTCTCCCTCCAGCTCTTAAAATTCCTGTGTTTTCTGCAGGAGGAACAGGTGGTAGTCACAGCCTCCCTCCCTCTGGACCTGGCTACTTGCCTAGAGCAAAACAGGTTGTTTCCAAAATGGGCAGCTTTGGTAATGCAAAGTACAGTAAATCTTCAAATACCCTGATGTTGTAAAGAATGTCCTGTGCTTTGTTAGATCCAGCTTTAAGTAGTCTTTGAGCTACATATTCTGTATCCTAAAATGACAATATACATGGTCTGTATGTGCTTCATACAGGATCCTTAGTCTTCAGCAGACAATTGTCTTCCCCTGCCTGAGTCATCCAGTTGCCATGATGGTTGGACCCAGTGTCCTAATCAGACTCAGAGGCTGTTTGGTTCTGCTTTCATGTAGTGTTGGTGTCTAGGTGCTCACACAGATGGTTGAGGAGCTCAGCTCAGTTAGAAGAGTGAGCAATGCCAGCATCAGCATCTTGGATGCTGGATGCAGCAGTGACCAAGCTTTCAGGTCTTCCAGCCAGGATTACTGCATCTATGAGCAGGAACAGGGGTGAGTGTAGATCCACTGGCAGGTAATCCCATGTCTTTGCAGTTGGGAGGCAGGAGTCTTTAACCCTGAGTGGGGCATGGGAGGAGGAGGAACAAGTACCACAGAGGAGAGCTATCCAGCCCTCCTGCCTTGGACTCGCCAGGATCAGAACTTGGAGGGGAGGGGTGACAGGTATGAGCACCTGGTGCTTCTGGCGTGGAGCTGCAGAGCCACACACCCTGTGCAGGTGAGTCTGGTGAATGGCTCTTCAGGCCACAGCAGTTCTGTGGGCGAAGAGCATTCCTGATGTTGGACAAGGGCTGCGTGGCAGGAACGCTTGGATTATCCTTCCCTCATCCCAGACGCCCTGTGTGCTCTCCCTGGCCGGATGCTGAACTGCCCGTGGTGACCCTTCATCAGGAGATGAGCAATGTGCAGCTGCTCGGCCCTGCAGCACTGTGGCAGAGATGTATTGAAAACACACTGTTATATTCTGGTGGTGTGGGTGATGTATTGTGCACCTCTCAAACAAGCCTGTTGCAGTTTCCACATGGCTCAGTGCCAGAGTTAAACTCCTTTATGTTTTCTCTTTGATGCATGACAAATCCGTGCATCATTTTAGTGGAATGTGTTGTTGCACAGCTCACCCCAGCTACCCATTCCCTGGGAGGGAGGATGCTGGAATGGATGCTCTAATCTCGGCTGTGCCAGGAGTTTTTTTTCTTGGAGCCAGTCTGCTATGTGGAATGAGCACGTATGACTTGCACCAGTCCTGGTGGAAGCATCAGTGAGGCTGCCATAGCATGGCACTGGTGTAGGTGCCTTGGTAGTGGTGTGACAGCCAGGCTCCTTTGCTGCTCCTCCCAGGCATTGCTGCGATTATAGCCTTTAGTCCAGTCTTGAGTGGTGAGTGAGGAGAGTCCTGGCCATTCTCATGTGGTGAACTTGGAGTGGGAGCCCCTTGTTTTCCTTGTGCTTAAGCAGATGATTGTTCCCTTTGTACTGTTGAATTTCTTCCTGTTTTATTTGGGATCATTCAGTTTTCCTATATCTTGTCCCGGCTAATGCTGCCTCCCATCTTGCAACCTCATGAGCATTTACCTGGTCTCTGCTGCTTCACTGAGGTATATCTCAAGGCCAGACCTTGAAGGATACCAAGGATTTCTCTCCTGGCTAATACTGCTTTTTAGTGCTGCCCTTTGTCTCTACTTCACCCAGTTCCTTAGTCAAGGACTGTTGGTTTTCCAGCTCAAGTAGCAGCTTCCTGGGGATGTTGTTCTCCAGGGCTCCAAACACTGCTGGTGACAAAGTATATTAGTTTCTTCTTTGAGAGTATATCAGGTTGCTCCTTAAAATAGGAAATGATATCTCGGGGTGGGAGGGTGTTCTTAGAGTCTTTTAGCCCCTCCTGTTTGCTTCTGCTCAGTCATTCCAATGCAGGTGTCTGGCTAAAAAACGAGGTCATATTCTGTATGGAGCACAACTGAGTCTCTCTTGCAGAAACAGTTGAACCCAGAGCCTCTGTGCACCAGGTCATTGAGCTGAATGAGATAAAGGGTGAGACCATGACCCTTTTTATACATGGTACCTCACTTTGAGTGTCCTCTTTACATCTCTCAGATGTGCAGCATGTGGCAAATCTCATTTTGAAACCACGGTAAGAGCCTGTCTTTCTATTGGTGTTTCTTTGCATAGAGCTGTATGAAAAGACCTCTCTCTGAGAGGGCTGCAGGAAGAAGCTGCAGAAAGGAGAGAGCATTTCACCCTGTCTGCTGGTGTAGGCTTTAATGCTCTTGTAGGCAGCAGTCTGGCCTGGACCACAACTTGCTTCAGAGCTTCTATTGCTTGGCTCTGCTGCCTCCCACACAGAGTGAGAGTGCGTGCAGGGAGTCTGCCTGTGTGTCTGCAAATGTGAGAAGAATCATTGCAGTCAGTCCTCTGTGAGCCCTCTGCATAGCTCTTTTCTTTTGACGTTCAAGGATTCTCCTCTCAAACCCATTCTTGGCTGGAAGAAGAGGTTTTTATAGCATTTGAGTTTTCTTTGACACTCTTATCTCTTTTGCACAATCTAAAAATGTGCCATTACTGTAGTGCTGACTTCCTTGGAGACGTGTCCAAGAACTGGTTTAAGGCTGTGTTTCAAGCCCTGGCATGTTGCTATAGTCTGTCTATCCAGGGAGTTCCCAGAAGCATTGCAAATACAGGTTTCATCCTGCAGTACAATGCAGGTTGGGATTCTCCACACCTTCATGCAGTTGGAGTGACTTCAGCTTATGTGAGTGAACCAGGTTTATTGTGGCCCAGGGAGTCACAGCATCACTGAAAGCAGACCCACACCCTCCCAGCTCAGCACATGGCTCCAGCAGCCCAGCATCATGCTGGGGGCTCTGTTGAGCATGTTTTCTCCATCCCTTATGTTTGCAATTTATCTTTCCTGCAGCTTCCTTGAAATGATGGAAGCCCGAAGTCAAGGACACACGTCACCACTAACAGCCAACGGGCAAAGCCCCTCCTCTGGCTCCCAGTCACCCATCGTACCTCCGAGCTCCACATCAACAGCCAGCTCCAGCCCGGGCACCCCACAGCCGCCACAGCCACTTCCTGCAAGCTCCACCATCTCTCCTGAACCCCCCACATCCTTTTCACCAGTGCCTGCACCCGAAGCCCTGCAGTCACATGCACCTCCTGCAGCCACAGTCCCCCCAGCACCTCCTTCTGCGGTCCCACCACCCAAGCGCAGCATCATTTCCCGTCTGTTTGGAACGTCTCCTGCGCCAGACCCCTCTCCTCCCCAGCCAGGTAGGTTGCTGGATGCAGGGTCTTAGCCAGGGCGTCACCCCTGAGCTTTTCTGTGCTTGGAAGGGGACTGTGTCCAGCCAGCTGAGTGGCTTCAGGAGGAAGACACTGAACATGCAAGAGACAATAACAAAATTACTGTCAGCTTCTTACCAGCCTCTTTAATCATAGAATCATATAATAGGATCCCAGACTGGCTTGGGCTAAAGGGACCTTTAAGCTCATCCAGTTCCAACCCCTACCATGGGCAGGGACACCTTCCACTAGAGCAGCTTGCTCCAAGCCCTTGTGTCCAACCTGGCCTTGAACACTGCCAGGGATGGGGCAGCCACAGCTTCTCTGGGCACCCTGTGCCAGTGCCTCAGCACCCTCACAGGGAAGAGCTTCTGCCTAAGAACTCATCTCAGTCTCCCCTCTGGCAGGTTAAAGCCATTCCCCTTTGTCCTGTCCCTACAGGCCCTTGTCCAAAGTCCCTCTTGAATAGTATTAGAGGAGCTATTTGCAGCTCAGTCTTCACAGAAGTGTGGTAGCCCAAAGGGCCTCCTGTATATTAACACAGAGCAGCGGAGTGCTGGTTTTAAAGGTTATTCAGCCAGAAATGATTGTGTCAGTGCAGGCTCTGTAGCAGTTCTCCTCCAGGGGAATCTGCTCCTTTGGAGACCATGGGAGGAAGAGGGCACCCGCCTCAGCTTCTCCCTTATTGCCACCACACAATGGAGTAGAGGAGCAGAGTATTCAGCCTGAGCCCTTCTGCATGAAGTTGCAGGCCAGAAGCACTGCAGGGGTTTGTTGCGTGTAATTTTACTGATCCAGACCTCAATTTGCCTGTCACATTGACTTTGTTGGCAGAGCTAACTGGAGCTGCAGAGCTGGAACTGCCTAAAGATCAGTAGCGTGACATGGTTTGGATCCCCCTTTGGAAATAACCTTCCCTCTCAAACCATCAATTCCTAGAGCTCACAGCACTCTCCAGACACCCACAGAAAGAAAGGAGGAGGTGCTGGAACACGATTTGCAGATTCACATGTTGAAATCTTTCAGGTTTAGGTCTGCACACAACAGTCTGCAGCCTGAACCACTACCAGGTGTGACACAGTGCACCCAGAGGTTATGGCTCTTCCTACCCAGAAATAAACAGGACCAAACCTGTTGTCAATAAAAACCTGTATCATATTGGTATATAGAAATCAGCGTAGTGTCTCCTGCCAGCGTTGTAGTCATTGGGATTTGCTGGTTTTTTTAATCTATCACTTCGCCTGGAGAATTGCTTTAGGTTGGTGACTGCAGCCCTAGTATCTCAAGGGTGCTTTTTAGCAGGGTTGCAAAAGGCAGGAAAAGCTGATGTGTCAGTGGTATTAGCTTTGTGTAGCATGCCAAGGGTCTATGCCTCTGCAAAACATTCCTTGCAGAACTCCCTATGTACCCAGGGAGCAGCTAATGGGAAACCACTTGAACAATCACTGTCACAAAGTACTACTTGGTTTTTATGCAGCTGCTGTTTGAGCTTTCCTTTGAAGTCTTGCAGGAATAATTCTTTTGGCTGTGTTTTAGCTCACACCAACGCTACTCTTTGGCATTAGTAATAGTGTTATTGGTATGCAAAAGTGATCTGAAAGCTGTGCTAGTAGAGCAAAATCTAGAAAAAGATACACAAAGCTTCACCCAGAGGAACAGAGCTGGGTGCGAAGTGCAGTATGGACAGGAGAAACAAGTTAAATACTGCAAACTGAAAAGGTTCATGACTTCACACTTCTTTGTTCTGCCCCTTTCGTGAGTTTTCATCCTGATACCTTGAAGATAAGTAAAGTTGTCTCTACAAATGAGCTGTATTAAAGCGTATCTGTTTGCAGTAGTTCTTGAGCTTTTGGTTACACAGTTTTTGGTTTGCATTTAAAAACACCATGTGAAGGATTCTGACTGTGACAGTTCCAGTTGAAGAAGCAGGAGGAGGCAAGTAGATGAACTGAACAGTCTGGGAAAGGTAACCAAATCATGAAGGGATGGCACACAGGAGCAGTGCACACAGCATTGGTATGAGAGGCTGCACTGGATGGGGCTTGGAGCAGCCTGCTCTAGTAGAAGGCGTCCCTGCCCTTGGCAGGGATTGAAACTGGATGAGCTTTAAGGTCCCTTCAACACAAACCAGGCTGGGATTCCATGCAAGCCTGTTGGTGGCATAGGCAGTTGCAGCAGTCCCTGCAGAGCAGTCAGCCTCACTGATAGCCTTCTGAGGCCCCTCGTCAGGCGGGTGCATTTGAAACCACAGTGGCCATGTGTGGTCTCTGAGTGCCTTCCTGCAAGATCAGACTGGTTTGAGTATCCTGTTCACATCCTTCCTCTTCCCTTCCTGTATAGCCAAGGTCCTGCTCTATGGCTGCTGCCACCCTGCACAGGATAGATCTGTAAAAAGCAAATTTGGCTTGCTTGTGGTGAGCTCTGTGGTTTACAAGTGCTGTTGCCAATGCAGACCCTGCTGCTGCTGCTCCTCCTCCCCACCCAGAAGCCCCTGCAAAGGTACAGAGTGTGGAGGACTTTGTTCCTGATGACAGCTTGGACCACAGCTTTCTAGAAGAACCAGCCCCACAGAAGGACAGAGGGAAACCACAGACTAAGCACCGTGTCGATAGTGAAAGGTAAGGAAAGGGGCATGGAGGGAGGGTGAGACAGGGGCATACCCAGATGTGCACTCTGGGGAGTCAGGCCTGGTTAACCTGTTGTAACTGTTCAGAAAGGATTGCAGAGCAAATAACTGCCCCTGAAGCCTTTCTGGCTCTGATATAGTCAGTCATAGTGTTCCTTGTGTCCCATTGCATGATACACACTGCTCCTTGAGCAGTACGAGCTAGTTATCACCTTCCTGGGTTTGCTCTCTTGCTTTCATGTTCAGTGTTAAACTACTGGGATGCTCTGGGTCAGGAAGGGATTTGCCTTCTGGAACACAGTGCAAGGATATTATGTTTTGCTTAATGAATACTTCCCCAGTGTAGAGGCCCAGTGCATGGCCAAGCTTCTTCCTGGCCTGGTACTGCCATTCCTTAGGCAGTATAAAAGGGTTTGTGTTTGTTAGAGGACACCTAAGGGCATACAGTGGGATTCCAGAAGGAAGGATAGAGAGGGTCATGCTCCCTTAGGAGTGTCACTCCTTGCTTGCCCACAGGCTTCAGAAAAGTCCTAGAGAGGGCCTTCCCTTTTTTTATGTCCATTTCTAATGATCATTCCCAGCATTTTCTCTCTGAACTGAAGAAATATGGATTTGATGGATGGACTGTTTCGTGGATGAGGAATTGGTTGGATGGCTGCATCCAGAGAGTAGTGGTCAGTGACTCAGTGTCTGGAGCAGATCGATGCTGACTGATGTCTCTCGGGTCTCTCTTTGCACCAGTACTGTTTGATATCCATCCATGACATGGGCAGTGGGATCCAGCACTCTCAGTAAGTTTGCAGGTGGCAAGACGCTGAGTGGTGCCATTGACATGTCCAGAGGGACTTGGACAAGCTGGAGAAGTGGGCTCATGTGTATGCCATAAATTTCAATGAGGCCACAAGCAAGGTCCTACACACAGGTCAGGGCAGCCCCAAGTGTCATAGAATGGTAGAATAGGGGTATGGAGGGATTGAGAATGCTCTTGAAGAGAAAGATTTGGGAGTGCTGGGTGAGAAGCTCCACATAACCTGGCCTCAGTGTGTGCTTGAGCCCAGAGCCCTGCACTGTGTGCTGGGCTGCACCCCCAGAGTGTGAGCAGCAGCTCAGGGAGGGGATCCTGCCCCTCTGCTGTGCTCTGGGGAGACCCCACCCTGCAGCATTGATCCAGCTCTGGGGCAACAGCACAAGAGGGACCTGGAGCTGTTGAAGCGAGACCAGAGAAGGCCATGGAGATGCTGCGAGGGCTGGAGCAGATCTGCTCTGGAGCCAGGCTGAGAGAGCTGGCCTGGTTCAGCCTGGAGAAGAGAAGGCTCCTTAAGGGGAGACCTTAGGGCAGCTCCAGTGCCTAAAGGGACTCCAGGAAACCTGGAGAGGGACTTTGGACAAGGGACTGTAGGGACAGGACAAGGGGAATGGCTTTAACCTGCCAGAGGGGAGACTGAGATGAGCTCTTAGGCAGAAGCTCTTCCCTATGAGAGTGCTGAGGCACTGGCCCAGGGTGCCCAGAGAAGCTGTGGCTGCCCCATCCCTGGCAGTGCTCAGGGCCAAGTTGGACACAGGGGCTTGGAGCAAGCTGCTCTGGTGGAAGGTGTCCCTGCCTGTGGCAGGGGTTGGAACTGGATGAGCTTAAAGGTCCCTTCAGCCCAAGCCAGTCTGGGATTCCATTGTCCAAATGGCAGAGCTCTGCTCTAAGCTGGATTTTCTTTTTTCTTTGTTTTGTTTGTTGGTGTTTTTTTTTTCCCCTTTTCCTGGTTTTGATGTTTTTAAATTAAAAAAAAAAAAATAAAGAAGAAAGAAAAGGGATCGTGACTGAGCTGCCCTGACACAAGGATATGCTGTGAGCAATCTGAAAGGAGACTGGCACTTTAGAGGTGGCTTAAGTATCCCACAGGATCTGCATCCCTCAGCTCAGAATTGAGCTTGCCTCATGCCTCTTGTCATCACATTGGATTAAGCAGGAGCGTCTTTAAATGCTGATACGCTTATCTGTGAACTTGGAGGATTTTGCATCTTTTGGTGTCTTTGGCATGATTCATGGTTCTCTGTTTCAACCAGAACAACTTAAATCAGTGCTGTGTATGAGGCTGAGTGCCCATCTCCTGCAGGTCTGCCTGAATCAGCATCCCTGGTGGTCCTGGAACACATGGATGCTGTATTAGAAAATAAAAGGAAATAAAAGGAGGCAAGAAAACCCCCGTGGTTGCTGCTGGGAGCTGCTGGGAGCTGCCAGCCTGCTCCAGCTGCAGCTGAGTGCTGATGCTGTGCTGTGATTAACAAGGACATGCAGGGAGCCAAGGCTGACCTGTTTGGGCTTTGCTGCAGCTCTTGCTGTGGGTGAGAGGCTGAATCTTTAACAAAAGCTTTAACTTCACCAGAACATCAGTAGCTGGAAGCAAATAGATGTTAAAGCCAAACACCTTGAACAGTGGTGCAGGAGCCCTGCTCCCTGGTTTGAGAGGTGTCACATTCTTGGCTACTGTGATGCCCTTGTTCCTTCTCTCTCCAGTCTGGGAACTTCCAGTAACTATGAGCTGGTGGGGACAGAAAATGAGACACCTTTGGGGTTTCACAGAGCACAGAGAGATTGCTTGTTCACAGCTTTATCTTTTGCTGACACCTCCGTCATAACCATCTGCAGTTAAAACAGCTCTATTTCCGTAGAAGTCCATGCAGCACATCCCTGCCAATTCAAAGTTTTGTTTCTCTGCAGCTTGGCACCCATGTCTTCCTCTGGTTTCTTGTGTAGCTTGCATAGGTTTCATAGTGGTCTGGCAATTTTACCTTCTGTTTCTTGCTAAAAAGAGCCAGCAACAATAAGCCTGATGTACTGAAATTCAGAGCTGTAGACACAGTTCTGACCATCATCTGCAATAACTGGTTTCTTTCAGGATGCCAGTTGGAACCCCGTGATGCCCAGGAGCAGCAGAAGAGTTCTGTAAGCACCACCTCTAAACCAGCTTCTACTGCAGGGAGTGGGTTGTTGTAGTTGCAGCAAAATCTGCTGCTGCAGACATTTATCTTTGATCTAAATAATACAAAAGTGGATGTGAAGCCACCCAAACCCAGTGGAGGCTTTATTTGGTTTAAAAATGAAATACTGGAATCCTGAGAACATTCTAGAGAGATGTGTTTATGTCTCCTGATTGCTTTTAAGCAGATACCTGAGTGTTCAGCTCACTCAGCTTGCCAGCAGTTCTTGTGGGTGTGCTGTAACCATGTGTATGCTCCAAATGGCTCCAAGTGCCATTGAAGATGTGGCAAAAGAATGGGCTGTTTTGAGAAGTTGTGAGATTTCTTCTCTTACCCAAGTAAGAGGAATTGCCTTGCTGTCTAAGCAAGAGCCTTGCAGTTAGCTCATGTGCAAGTGCCTTAGTGCTCTGTGCATTGCACATGCCCAGCAGAGACAGTTACAGTCACAGAGTCACAGCCAGGTTGAGGTTGGAAAGCTCCTCTGGAGGTCATCCTGCTCAGCCAGGGCCAACCAGGACCATTCTAGATGGCTTTTCAGTATCTCTATGGGTGGAGAATCCCCAACCTCACTGGCAACCTGTGCCAGTGCTCAGTTATGCTCACAGTGGAAAAAATGTTTCCTGATTTTCATAGGGGCTTCCTGTGTTTCAGTTTGTGTTCTTTGACTTGTCCCATCATTGGGCAGCACTGAAAGGAACCTGGCTTTGTCTTCTTGCATCCTCCTTCAGATATTTAATTACATCTATAAAGTCTTCCTGAAGCCTTCTCTTTTCTGGGCTAAGCAGTCCCAGCTCTCATGTAGGAGAGCCTTTCCTCATGCAAATGCTGCTCCAGACACTTCATAGAATCATAGAATAGTTAGGGTTGGAAAAGACCTTAAGATCATCTAGTTCCAACCCCCCTGCCAGGGGCAGGG
>JASSUY010038384.1:0-13522 GCA_032466535.1 Forpus xanthops | reverse complement strand
GCATATGTCTGAATGAGGTTTTATTTAGCTAGTGCCAAGAAATAACTGGTTACAGTAAGGACATTTGAGGCTTGGGTAGTAAATCTCATTAAGAGTCATTAAAATTAATTTCTTAAGTATACATTACAGTGGGTTATCTTTTAGAATTAGAACTGCTAAGAAATTCAAGGTATCAGGTAGATTGTATAAAATAAAATATTGAGAATTATAAATGAATTAGTGCATGTGCAGTGGTCTTTCTTAAATTAGTGGTGTGAGATATTCTTAAATTTTTGGAGCAAGATGTCCATTGTTCTGCAGAAAATCCTTAGAAGTTGCAAAAGTATTTAAAAGTGACAAAATGGATTGTAAATTCATCCTAGACAGGAAAACAAATCTTGTTTCCATAAGGAAACAAAACAAAACAAAAAAAAAACCCACCTATATCAAATGTACTAAAAGCAATTACAATAGAATTTACAAATAAAGGCTCTAAATGAAAATTATTTATTTTATTGCATAGATATTTTGATCAGTATTAATCTTAAGTAGTGGAAAAGTGAAGCTGCTTAAATTCAGAGTTGAATAGATTATTTATTTTGAATTTTTTGAATAATTAACAATAAAGGTTATGGAATCCCTTCAACAAATATATTAAATAGAAAAGATATGTCTTTCAGCAAAGGAAACAAACTTACTCAGATGATGTAGAATAGGTAGTGAAAATGACAAGTAGAACTCTATGTGTGTAAAACATTTATTTCTTTTTAATGATTTATTTTTAGAAAATCAATAAATATGGAAACTCTTTTGCTAGATCCCATTTTTAGTAATCCCACATTCTCAAAAAAAAAGAAAAAATTGACAAGCAATTGGATAGCCAATACAATCTAAGCACAATAATTAATATAATCTGCTACTATAATTTTAAGATAGTAGTAAGAGACAACTTAGAACTGGAATCTGAAGTAATGCTCTCTCTGATTTGGTAAGCAAACTTTATGAAGACATACTGAAATGGAGTTTTTAGGTATGTCATGAAATGTCAATTTAAATTCCAAATATTCTGAGGAGTGATAGTTTTCTTTTTTAAAAGATACCGATCATGGTATGCTTCCTCTTGCAGATGTGTAGCAGTTTGTTACTTTGTGTTTTTTGAGGACACCTGAACTTTCATAATGGACTTACATTTATTATTAGTTTTAAATAGAAAAGTAATTATTTCTGTAGAAGAGAGGAGGCCTTTCCTCCTTGTTTCAGTACCTCTACTTCCCACAAAACCACATATTCTTGTTGTCTTGCTACTCTCTGGTTACTTGAAGATGGTGGTTATCTGAGGACTTAATTTATTAAAGTAGTGTGTATCAGGGGATGCAGTTTATCTGATGTGTGAGTTGTTGCGGTACAGTGATTAGTGCTGCTTACTTTAAAATATTTGTGTTTCAACATGATTTTGTCTGGTTTTGGCATTCAGCTTTTTAAAAAAATCTGCTTGTGAGATTAATTCGCACAAGCTCTGAACTTACACCCTTTAAAATATTGTTTATAATCCACTCTTTGAAGGTGTGAAAGAGCAAAAGAAACCCCATTTTTATATTTTTGTGTACTTTATTTTACTGAAATTAATTGTAAAAGTACAGTTGAATTTGAAGAACTGGTCTGGTTTACACTCTTCAGAAGTAATTATTTCCTAATTTCTGAAGCCCCTTTAGAATTCTCAGTAATAAACATCTCTGTGTGAAGGAATAACCATGGAGTTAGATTTAGAAATTGTGTAGAATAGTATTTCAGTCATTTATCACATCTTCAACATGCTTGTGATTTGACACAAGAAACAGTTAGTATATGACTTCTGAAAGAACATCATGTTTCTCAGTAATTGGAGTGTAGAGTTCTTGTGGAAATAGACAATAAAATTGATAGATCATTAAATAAATTAAGGTTTGCAGTTACGGTCTGACTTCTGGCTACCAGGATACTGTACACTGCCATTTTCCTACTGTTTTGATTGTTCTTTTTAAATGATGAATAGCATTCCACATCTGCTGAGATTCAGTATGACTTTCAAAATTCAACTCAAAAAATATCTAAAGCAAGCATGTGTACTTGTCCTGCTCACACTTATGTACATACTTCGATGATTCTTTTTCTCTTCATTCTGTGATATTTTTTCATTAACACATTTTCTCTGTGTTTCAAATTGAAACAATAAGAAATGAATTTAAAAAGGCTAGAAAGTTTTAATTAAATAGATGAATCATCTAGCTTTTAGTTTAAAAATTTATCTGTTCATCTTTAAAAGCTTGTATACATGATTCCTGGCACAGTTTTGGCTTACACCAAGTAGTATTCTTTAAGACAGTCTTTGAACACAGTTCAGAGCTTTACATGGACTGTTTCCAATAGGCAACATGTGTAATGTCCCCATTTTTCAGTTGGGAAGATTCTCATAGATATTAGCCATTTTGTGCCAATAGACTTTAAAGCTATTTTTGTTAGTTCAATAAATGTTGCCTTTTAGTATGAAATAAAAATGTCACCTACATTGTCTATGGATGCTGAAGTCCAACAATTGCTGTAAGGTTTTGTAGACTCCCTCTGCTTAGAAAAACAAAAGAGTAATTTTCTTATTATACTTGGAGCCAAACACAAAACTACCATTTGCCAGTAAAAATTGCTAGTTTTAATTCCATATGTTTCATTACTGAAACTTCAGAAAAAAAGCCTCATACATAAAAAAATGGCTTACGAAAAAATCTTTAGGACCACGTAATGCAACACTTTGAAAGGAAATGTGGGTGACCTTCCATCAGTAATAGCCAACATCCAGGACAGTGACCTTCAAACAGCTGTCAGTGATTAGAGCTTCCTCTGCCTTTTCTATCTGAACCACCCAGGTGGGTAGCTACCTTTATTCCAGGCTCATCCATGCCTGCTTAAGGAGAAATGACCCAGAAAATTTGCATTACGAAGATGAGTGTTAAGAGTCTGTTAGAGGTCTGAGCTCTTAAGACTTCAGCACCATTACTCAATGTTACTTGACTCCTGGTCTGAGTTCATAACTACATTTGCATATTTAGAGGGATGGAAAAATTAAAACATTGGAAAAGATCCATTGTCTAGATAGGTGGTCAGCTATTTTCAATGAAGGAGAAGAGTAAGCAAATTCTTAACCAGGATTCCTAGGAAAAATAACAGTGTGGCAGGCTGTGATTTCTGAGGATCTCAATCTGTGCAGGTTACATTCAGCCTTACATGTTGATATTCTTTAAAGAAGAAAGAAATATTTGTGTCTTTGTGTGTATATGCCTTTCTCTTCCTTTGAGTTTCTTTTATGATTTAAGGCTTCTTTTTTAATACTTGATTCTTAAGCACCATAAATGTTTCCAGTCCCCACAGGATAAATTGAATGAAGCAACAGCACTGAATTGCTGCTGAACTGTTGAATTACTGTCTTACTTTCCTTTATTTTCCCCATTTATTAAATACCTACTGTTCCATTTCTTAAGGTTTTCTTTTTGGTTTCTGGTTACTTATTCCACTGCTTTGTTCACTCTTTGTGCTTGTGTAGACGTGACAGAAAGAAATAAAGGCTACCTTTGAGATGAAAAGTCCAAACTTGCTTTACTTGGGCTTTTGTTTACCAGTTTCTTGCCAGCATGAAAAATGATCGCAGCGTGGCTGCCATTGTAGCACAACGTCCATTTTGCTTTTTGCAGATCACACTTTCACACACTAATCTCTTAAGAATTCACAGGAACCAATGATCTTTTTCTTCAAGTCTTGTAGAGGTTTGAATAACATTTAAATCACTTCCTGAACTGATGAGAGCAGCTGAGAAGTTTTTTATGAGAGGCAATAAGGAATTAATCCAACCAAGTTTTGGATTTTTTTTTTTTTTTTGGTTACTGTTTGGTTTTGGGGTTGGTTTTGGTTTGGTTTTGTATTTTTTTTTTTTAAAGAGGAAATGCAGAATAATTATTTCCTCTGAAACCTGCAGGTAGAGAAAGGGTAAACTTAATTTTAAGTAAAGAGCTGTTCCGAGGGACTGACAAAATTACCATTTATTCTGTTTTCAGGGTGGAGCAGAACATAATATTCCAGTGGTCATTTCTAAGATTTCCAAAGAACAAAGAGGTGGGTGTCACATTAGTACACTGTGCTTTGATGTTCTCCTTATAACTCAGTGCATTAAGTCTTGAGACTCTCCAGGAAGTGTTAAACAAATGCTTTATATCTCTCTGTTATTATTATCTCTATTCTCAGAACTGTTCTCTGAAAAAGTACGTAATCTATATTTGGAATATTTTGTAAACAGTCTTCTACGTGACTAAAAAAAAGAAAAAAACAAAACAAACAAACAAACAAAAAAAAAACAGAAAAACAAAAAAAAAAAAAAAAACAAAAAATCAAAAACAGTTCTTGAAAAGCATTATTTTTAAGGAGAGTAATAATAAGTTATTTAGAGATTAAAAATGCTTAAGAGATTTAAATTTTGTGGCTTTTATTTCCAAATGATTATTGCCAGGAAGCTGTAGCAGATCAGATGTTTGCCCATTAAAGCATGGTAACACAAGAAGAGAATGCATGTCTTTTTATGCTAGTTAGTAGGGTAGTGCTTGGACAGGGGTGGGTAACGACAGAACCTTGATAATACCCATGTTATTATTAGATGCTGTGCTATGTTAAGCCTTTGCAGCAACTCATACTTAGAAAAACTGGTACTGCATAATGGTTCATTTTTAATACAAGCAGAGCTGGTGTTGAATTGGTTTTGAAGTATTGATTTGACTAGGAATGTTTTGAAATTACTGAAATGATGTAATATGTGCTAGGAAGTTGGACAAAGGCTAAGCAGCTCATGATGTGTGCAGTGCTGAGAGATGAAGGCTGTGAAACAGTACTAGCATTGAGTGTTTAATGTCTGTATTAAATTTGTGTGTATTGGTGTACATGTGTATAAGGGCAGAAGTGCAAACTTGGAAGCATTTCCTTCCATCTGTTATGCAGTCATTTTAGGATCCTGATTCTGCACAATTAAAATGTTCCAACATAAAAAAATTCTCATATTCACCTGAATAGAGAGAGGTTCAGAGGGATCAGGATACTGAGAACTGAAAGCCAACCCTGAAAGGCAGATGTGAAAGTTGTATGTAAGGAGGCTATAGAGCAGCATGGAATGATCCCCTGGGGAAGGCAATAAAGTTAACTTTCAGAAGTTATACTTGAGACTCTGTTCCTTTCAGTATACATATCAGAATGTAATGCATCATAGTGTGGCATATATTACGTACACTAACTATTAAAATGCTATGAAGGACTGCAGAAAAATAAAAAAAGTTTAATTGAGCACTTTTTTTGTCATTTTTTTTGCTGTGGTCACTGATACATTTTCTCTGACCTTAATGCCTATCTAGATATAATCTCCATTACTGCTTTTCATAAAAATACTACTAATTTTTAAAGCTTGTTTTGAGGGACATCTGTTGTACAACTGTCTTGTGATATCATGCCATGCATCTGTACTAGGATGCAGATCAGAAAATGATGTTTGATCCAGAAGCTGTACCTCAAAATTCTTCAGGCCTGGTTCTGCCTTCCCTATTGACTCCATCTCTTTCTTTGGACCTTTAAAAAAAGAATGTAATATCTGATCCAATTATTAAAACTAGTGATGCACGTAAGGAGCTTAGGCTACCAGATTAGGTTGTATGTGAAGTGTTAGTACATTTAAGCTCAGTGTCTGATGAATATTGAGATATGCATTTATTTAAGAAAAAATAAAAACAAAATGTCAATCCTCCAATAATTTAAGCATCCTTTATTACATATAGCTAATAAGAACAGTCCTTCAAACACATATTGGAGTATTATAATTTATGTCAGTATTGATTACAGTTTTACAACTCAAGTAAATATGAGTAAAGACTTTCTAGAAAGTGTCTTCTGTAATGTTTTGGGATAGTATAGATAAATAGTCCCATATAATCTCTTTAACATTCCTTAGTTCTCATGTTAGGGGCTATTTATTTTTTTTATAGACACTTAAATAGTCTCGTTATATTTCTTCTGTATTTCTGCAGTATATTTGTATTAGATATCTCTGTAACACAACACAATATTTAAAAATTTCAACTTTAAAATTAGATTTTATAAATTCCCTTATGATTTATAAGGTATAGATTTGTTTTAAAAGTAAAACTCAGTTTGGCTGATGATTTTGTACAATGTACTGATTGTCTAGCTCTTCAGCATATAAAGCACTATCCAACATAAATCTCCACAAAGCTTACTAAAGATACAGGCTCTAAAGTATCTTTGGTAAAAGCTTACAAGTCAAATTTGTCATTCATATGTAGTTCTGGAGTCTCCCTGTTGCTTTTTCCTTGGAGTCTGTAAGAAATGGTCTCTCACAGGCAAATAGGATGTAGTCCTGCTGTCATTTTTTATTAGGAAAAGTATGTCATACTTCACCATAATGGTCTGAAATGTGTTAATGACTGATGGAAGATGTTTCATAGTCTTATATTGGTCTGGGTAACGTTGATATGCCAGTATTTTGGGATTTAAAGAAAAACCCAAACATCCAAATAATTTATTTGGAAGTTGATTGTTGGGTATTTTATTAAGGTTTTGTTTAATTTTTTAAAAGATTATGTAAAAACATTAAATAGCAATACATGTACACAAAATGTAGGATATTTTCCAGAAAATGAGTAAAAAATATGCTTTCTGTTTTCAGCTGAACTTTCAGGTTTGCTTTTTATAGGAGATGCAATTCTACAGGTGAGTAAAATTGTAAATTCTTTTGCTTATATTTTTTAGAAAAGTGAAATGAAATGTGTACTTATGAAATGTAGAGTAAGTCTTCTCTTTATCTTTTTAATAACAGATTAATGGAATTAATGTGAGAAAATGCAGACATGAAGAAGTGGTGAGCATTTTGAGGTTTTTTGTCTACTTTTTTTCTTTTGTAGTGATTGAGATGATAGTGCACACTTACTGCAATCCGCTAGCATCGGTTGAATTACTTCTAATCAAGTATGTCTGTACCTTCTAGCATGACAAGAAGCTAAGATCTTAATGCAGTCTTTTCTTCCTAAGTTTGTTGTAATTGCTGTTCTCAGGCTTTTCTACATTAAAGATGGTTATTTTATTATGCAGATTTTAGCTGTACGTATTCCAACATTTCTTCTGGCTTATAGCTATCAAACTTCTGCAGTGCTATCTTTCTAATTGTGTGTGGTCAATTTAATTTCAAAAGCTGCAATTTACATTATGTTGGAGATTTGCAGATTGGTTTTAATCACAGTTAAAAATTGAAATAAAACAATTCATCTGCCTTTAATTCTCTGCTTGTTACTTACGAGGGTGCTTTTGTTCTTCAGTTAAGCCATTATCAATATGGGCTTAAAATAACAGTGTATTAAGGAGGTTCCTTCTAGAGAAGCCATGTGTATTTGAGAGCTTTATGGTAGAACGATTTGCTTAGTAAGTCAGCTTTGCTAAAAGAATCATGTACATTTCTTATATTTGACTCTTTTTTAGTGCTTTGAGAAGTAGGAGGGTCTGTATTTCAGAAAAGAATGCCAGAAATGAGAATATTGAAAAAGAAATTAAGTTCTGTGTAGTTCCATATAATTTGTACCTATATTTTTAAAATTATGTAGTAATATTATATTTGAAAGTTTACTTTCCTAAAATTTACTTTGCCAAAAAAGTATGCTGGATTTTGTACAGCATTCTGTTATAGACCAGATCATTGAACGTATGGCATTCGGGTATGAATATTAATAAAGATGAAGTACTGATGAGCAAGTTAGTGCAGACTGAAAGAGTAGATCACTGCACTATTCCTCAGAGTGCTTCTGCTCACTGGTTTCATGTTGGAAATTTGTGCTGCGAATCATGCTTCATTCTTCAGAGCCTTCATCATACCACTTCCCATGTACACTGGCTAATAGCAATATTTATAGTACTTTAAAGTTTTGGCTGTGCAACAGTGATCAGCTTTTAATCTTTTATAAGCTTACCACAGTTATTTAGTTTTATGTGCGTTAATAGGGTAAATCTCTCAATGGGATTTCAATAGACTGTTGAAATTTCAAGGCATGAGAAAAAAAAAGGTGTACGCTTGCTCACTCAAAGGCATATTGAAAACTGGTAAGAGCATCAGGATTTTTTTGTTTTCTTTTTTTCTCAGACAATCTCTGAGCAATTACAATTATATCTAAATCCGTTGGCTATTTATGATCAGATTGAAGAGATTTTGAAAAAGCCAAAAGATGCATATTGGCAGAGTAGCAAGTGCCATCATATTAAATTTTGTTTTATACCTTGTTTGTCCAACATAATCTGCTTCTCAAACTCCATATAGATAATTTTCTCTAAATAATAGAAAAAAAAAAGTGTATCTTATCAGCTTTGAATGTGCATTTGTTTATGCGCAAATATTTTAGGAGTTTAAGAAGCAGTTAAAATAATTTTTAAAAATTAGAATAAATGTTTATAGTAAATATTGAGCAATATTTAAATAAGATAAAATGTCCATATGGCATTTTATAAACTCAAATACATAGAGGAGTTAGAAATATAAAATATAAAAGAAATAGAAAAAGCAAAGTGAGTGAACTCTGATAATCTGTGTTTTTTTTGAAACATTCACTGTCATAAATTAGATATTTGTGGAGTACATTTGTTGCAAAGCCAGCTATAGTAATGATAGATGTGGTTATTCCTTGTGCAGTAATCAGTAGGTTTAGTCATAGCACTGAGAAAAGGGCAAGTGCATCAACTGGTACATTTAACTGCCTGCAGGAGTTAGGTGGGATTTTGCCTGTCCTAGTACTTCTCTCTGGTAGGGTCTTTGTCAAATACAGGATATGTAATTCTAATCTGAAGGTAACAGGGAAAATAGGATTCTTGTGGAGCATAGTTTCTCACAGCAGGGAAGTGAACAGTAGTAGAAACTTCATTTTCAATACTTATTGCATCTAGGTATTTTTCAAATGGCAATGCAAGGTACATGAGCTCAGAGGTTTGTTTCTTTTTGATTTTTTCTGTAACTAATTAAGACTTAGTGGGTAACATATATGAGAATATATCAGTGGTTTGGGTTGTCTTAATGTGTTGTTTGTTGTAAATCAGCATGGAATTTTTTTTTTTTTTCAGTGTGTAAAGCTGAAGATGCCTGTAGAAAATTCAGACTTGCATCTGTCAGCAGTGTGCATCATATGAGTGCTGATTCTTTTACTAGATCAAAAATGGCTTGTCGCTTGCATAAACTTTTTAAACATATGTCATATCTCCATAGCATGAGAAGAACTGTGGCATAATCACTGCAGCCTGTTATTTTATGCTGATGTTTAATTGGCCCTGGTATGTCACCATGTTTTATTGATGCATATAAATTTATTTGAATTTAAAATTTAAGTAGTTGTATCTTTTGTTTCATAGCAGGGAGTACCTTTCCCCAGTGTGGAGTGAACTTGGTTGGCTTAACACTTCTGGGCACTCCTTTGCAGTCTATTGTCTCCCATTGGTTATTAGATCTGATGATTCAGTGATGAACAGATCCTGTTACTAAAGAACTACATATAATCACCTGAATCACACAAGGGATAAGTAGATGAGGGTAGGCAGATCAAGTAGACAGGTAAGACTCTTTTAAGACTGGATAGGTAGATTTAGTCAATTCTCACTGTTCCTCTACACCAAAACTTAGGTTTCTGGTTGTAGAGGTGAGACGTTATTCATATTGTGAAAGCACATTATGAATCTTTATCAAAGGCTGAATATCAGCTTGTTGTGGCTTGTAAAGGCTCCCATCGGAGTATATCATAACACTACTTCAGTCTTAGTTCTCTCCTACAGTAAAATAATTACATGTCCTCTATGTTAGCATATAATCATGGAAGGAGCTTGAGGAAAAAAAAAATAAAAAAAAATCTGGCAGTTCTCTTAAAAAATATCTCTCAAAATCGTACTGATAATTTGACTCCAAAAATACAGTATGAACTTGAATGTAAAGGTAAGAAGAATCCATTATATCTGTTAATTTACATGAGTTGTGGTCTTTCTACTCTGAATTTCTTAATTATTCTTTTCCTAGTAGATTGTACTTTACATTGTACAGCAAGACTTTTTGAAGGCTGAGGTTAGGATTATGTGTAAACAAACCTTTGAGTTTAGGCTTCTTGTTGGCTAATTAAAATGGTCCAACAATGCATAACTTCTCAATCTACACACCTAGTTTTTTAAGAGCTCACAGTGATTATTCGTAAGGCTAGAAACGAATGTATTTGTAGTCTTGAAACTAATATACTGTAGCACTTACCTCCACTTATTGTGAAAACATTAAACAAAGATAGGTAATCAATAATATAATGCAGTTCTTGTAGCACACATGGAAATTTTTGATGGTTAAGGATCTAGCCTGGAACCACCTGACAATGGACAAACTTGTGGGAGAATGTGAGAGGCCCTCCTGTGAGCTACTTTCCTTGTCGTAGTACTGAGTGACTCAGAGTGGGAAAGTACATGTCAAAAATCCTGTGCTGTATCTACTGTTTTTATTGCTTCCAGGGTTATACTGCAAGAAAGCATTTGGGGCTCATGGAAAAGGAAAAATTTCAGTTAACTTAAGTCTGATATGTTTAAGACTATGCCTTTGTTCTTAAAGAGATGAATAAAGCATCTCAGGTAGTACCAACAGCTATGGCTAGATAACACTGGTATCTCTTTGGATCTTCGTATCTGTTCTTCTCTTAGGAAATTAAATAGAATTAAATTTCTATGGATACGAAGTAATTTGTTATTTATTATTTGGGAAAAAATCAGGGAACGTTTCCTAATGAGAAATAGTTCCTATGTGCCAGTTAACATGGCATTCGTACATTCCTTGAAAAGCAACAGGAAAAGCTCATGTAGAGGTATGTAAGTAGATATCAAAACAGTATAGATATTTAGACTTTGGAGGATTTTTATGTAGCACTAGCTATAGTATGCAACACTGTGTTTCAATTCAGCCATCAGCTGCATTTTGCACAAGACTTTTTTCCAGCAGAATGACCTGATATGATGTCCATACATGCTGCACTGTATTTTTTTCTCTCCCATTTTCTCTGCATTTATGGCAGGGCCATAGCTGTGCCAGATGTCCATGACTCATGCATGTTCTATGAAACAGACTGCGTATGGCTTGTTGTTGCTTAACTACAATCATGTGCAGCTGATGAAACTCTTATTCTTAATTATTGGGTTTTTTTTTGCTTTAAAACGATGGTTTCATTCAAACTGATGTTTAAATCCCGTTAGAAATAAGTACTCTTTTTTGTAAATGGTTTTAAGCAGAAGAACAAACATGGTGTATTTGTAAAATAGGTCTGAAAACAATATAATCTGAAATCTCAATCCATTTGACTTTGTGGCTGTGTCTTTTGGTAAATTATATTTTTATTTTATTTTTTTTTTTTTTGCTTAATTGTGAAATAGAGACTTAGACTATTATCAGATTTAGCTCCCTGAATTACATGAAGTACTTAAGGATCTTTACAGATAAGGATTTCTACACTAAAATTGTGCTATTTGGTGACAGTGGTAACAACAACCAGCAAGTATAGATTATCACCTTCTTATATTACATGACAGAGTTTCTGTACTATATAACTCATACCACAGCCATCTAATGCTTTCCTATCTAGACTGAATGACATCTTTAAATACTGAAGCTGTTTAAACAGCTATCTAAGAGAAGACTATAATCAACCTGCAGTTTGTAACTTTTGAATTTAAAAGTGAAATGTAATTTTCTTTTTTTTTTTCTTTTTAAATCCTGTATTTCCTTCATAAAAAGAGGCCAAATTATTACTTTTTCCATACAGCTTCTCTTTGCTATTTGAGACTTAGGCTAAAAAAAAATAAAAAAAGAAAAAAAGGGCTAATGTCACGTTAACTGTCTTGGCGCCATTAATGAGAATACTTCTTATTGAACATCTTTATTGTTCATTAAATATGGCTCTAATAATAATCCGTCAAATATTTCACTATTAATTTGAAAGAAGAGTCCATCAAGTAGAAAAGAACTTGCCAAGTGTAAATAGTTTACTGGTTTCTCCTATGTGGTGGAAATTCCTTGGGTTAGGATATGTCTTAGAGCAGTGTTTTTACCATGTGTACAGATGGTTTTCTAATCTGGTTTTAGCTATGGGTTGTTTTTCTTTTTTTAATTAAGGTATTTTTTTAAAAATCAAACTCAGTAAAACTTGAATTTATTCAAGCCCTATGATGTTAGACTTTTAAAATACCTTCATGTGCTGCTTGTCTTCCTAATTTGTATTTTCATTTCTTTTTCTCAAGATACCTGTAGCTATATTAGTCATTTTAAAACTACTCATCAGCACTACCAAGTTTTAACAGTTGAACATGCCAGCATGACTAATAACATGCCTAAATGACTAATATTTTTATTTCCTTATCGTATAGTTACAGTCCTCAAAGCAACAAACCATTAGGGTTTACTGGGTTAGAGTAAAAGATTAAATCACCAGTTATGGTGCAGCATCCTTCAGATAACTGCCATTGGTTCCTTCTTTGTCATTCAGTAGTGGATTTAAAGTGTGTACCGTCAGACAGGCTTTGTTTGTGACCTTGTTTACACTGATATTTTACTATAATGACTCAAGTTTCTTTGCTTCTTTGGGAAGCAAATAGAAATATTTTCATATTTACTTGTACATCCGTATGTTTCACCCTCCAGGACTTTCTGAAAGATTTAATTCTTCATAGCATCATCCAATTGTGGAGCTATATCTCAGTTTGACTTTGGTACAGGGTCTCAATTTTTCTTTGCTGTGCATCGATGCAATACTTTGCAGTAATTTAAAAATAAGAAAATAAGGCTGGCTTTCTAGTAGAGCACCAGAGTCCCAGTGACACTTATTCTGTTTCTGTGTGGTTCATATTAGAAAAAGAGCTGTCCACTTCAGCTAGGGGTTTGAGTTGTTTTTGTTTTTTTTTTTTTAATTGCACTAAATAGCCCATAATAATCTTGTAAGATTAGACAAGAATGGCATAGAAAGCATCAAAAGCCTCCAAAACGCAGAGGAAATAAACATACAAAAAAATGCTCCACTTTAATGTAGAAAACCTGAAACTTTCTACAGGCATGAAAATTATCTTCCCTAATCACTATTCAACAAACATTCATTTACCTGTAAAGACTAGAAAATGCTACCTGACTGGCAAGAACTGTATTTTCTTTAAATATATAACAGCAATGTAATATAGACTGAAAGCAAATACTTCTGGAAAGCAACCTCTCTGTTTCCTTTGGTTTGACGTGGGCCTGTCATGGTTTAAGCCCACCCCGTAACTCAGAACCATCTACCTGCTTGCTCCTTCCCTCCCCTTCCTCCCCCCACTGCATACAGAGAGGTGGGGGGGAGAATCGAAAGAATATAACTCCCACAGGTTGAGATAAGAACAGTCCAGTAATTAAGGTATAACACAAAACCACTGCTACTACCACCAGTAATAATAATGA
>JASSUY010038383.1:0-18977 GCA_032466535.1 Forpus xanthops | reverse complement strand
AGCAGCCTTCCAATATCTGAAGGGGGCCTATAGGGATGCTGGGGAGGGACTCTTCATGAGGGACTGTAGTGATAGAATAAGGGGTAATGGGTTCAAACTTAAACAGGGAAAGTTTAGATTGGATATAAGGAGGAAATTCTTTACTGTAAGGGTGGTGAGGCACTGGAATGGGTTGCCCAAGGAAGTTGTAGATGCTCCATCCCTGGCAGTGTTCAAGGCCAGTTTGGACGGAGTCTTGGAGTGACATGTTTTAGTGTATGATGTCCCTGCCCATGGCAGCGGGTTGGAACTAGGTGGTCTTAAGATCCTTTCCAACCCTAAGTATTTTGTGAATTTCCCTCAAAGAGAAAAAACATTAGAGGCAACCTTTCTGTCAGTAAAAATTTGAGCACTTGGATATCTTCCATGCCCAATTCCCCATTGACACTGAAGTGCCTGAGTTAATGCAGAACAATACCTTGCAAGATTTTAATTCTTCACTGTGTGTAAATGTTTCCATTTCCTCCTATGGCAATGACTTAATCTGAGTCGTTATATTTCAGATATAGATATTTACTGTAAGGTTGCGAACTTACTGTCAATATCTCCTGATAGTTTCATAGAATTACAGAATCACAGAATGGTATGGTTTGGTTTGGAAGGAACCTTAAAGATCATCTAGTTCCCCCCTCTACTGTGGGCAGGGGCACCTTTCACTAGATGAGGTTGCTCAAAGCCCCATCTCACGTGGCCTTGAACACTTGCAGGGATGGGGCATCCACAGCTTCATTGGGCAGGTTTCTCCCTATTTAATGCTGAAAATGGATGTAAAGTTTCAGTATATTAGTATGCAAAGTGCAACTTTCCTTTCTTAAAGATGAATAAAAGACAGTATAATCTGAACTAATGCTTCCCATCTGGGAAGGGAGGTGGAGGGAGATGTTCCAGTCACTGGGTACAGAACATCAGAAGGGGACTCTGCCACTTTGAATAATATTAATGTTCCTGCAAGGGCTTGACACAGCCTTTGTGACTGTACAGCAGTTGGATGGGGATCAGCTCAGCCAGCAGAGTGCAAAAAATGACTTAGCAGCTGGGCTGAGCCTCCAGGCTGAAATGCCAGAGGCTCATAGAAGATGAAGCCATCACGCTCACTCATTTCTTCCCTCCTTAAGCAACAGAAGAATCCTCAGGCAGGACCAGAGTGATTGTCCATGAAGTCCAAGCAATGCTGGTTCCAACCAGCTCATTCCAGTCTCAATCTTATTTTCTAGTCGCATCTGGTAATGCTGCACTTTCACGGGGGGGGGAGAAGTGCATGCCTTGAAGCTGCCAGTACAGGCGTGACGCCTGGTATGGAAACCATGGGTCTCCCCTAGGGTGTATAGAGACCAAATAGGCTGATTCCCTCACAAAACAAAGCAATTCTGAACTCATGTATGGTACCCATCTTCCCACTCTGGAGTGCTGATCATCTGCTTCTGAATTTATGAGCCCTTCTTGGATGAGTAACTTGTTCAGGTAGTTGAACAGTTCATGTCATCCTGTCATCAAATTTTAAACATCACTTAAAGGCATTCCACATTTTTAACTGGCATTATAGCAATTGCTCAAAAAAGACATCTACACATTTGACAGTAAATAGGTGCTGTTTAGAGCAGAGAGTTTTTTCCCCTAGAAAACAATAAATGCCTACTTCCAGTGGATGCAGTAGCCTACAGGTCAATCACGAGTACAATAGGACCTAAAAGGTGACTGTTGCCTTAGTAGCTAGTGATTATGATCTGATCATATTTGTGTTGTATAGACAGACATGGTACCTATACATGATGTATAAACTCATGAATTTTAAACCAACAGTTTTCTAAAAATTAAAATAACTGCTGGTATAGCCCAATAGCCTTAAATGTGATTCAAGAATGCTGTAAAATCAAAGTTTGCATGAATCTAATAGGCAAAAAAGTGCATTGCTTTAAATAAAGGATTAAGCATTACTGTTTAATGGAAATTTGAAACACGTCAATGCATAAAGATTGGATGCAAGAGTTAATGAAAGGGAATGCTGAAAAATATGGATAAGGAAAACAGACAATCTATATCTATAAAGATGCTAAAAGCCGCTCAAAACATGTTCATAAGAAAATGAGCCTCCCTTGAAAAAAAGTAGGTGCAGATGGTAAAATGGGAAGTAATGGTATAAAATTATTAAATACATATACCTTTTCTGTATTTTAAATTAGGCAAGAAAACGTGTCCACACTATTTTTTGCTGATGGAGAAAGTTACTACTCGCATCAAAAAGAGCAGTAGGGAGGTAGGTGATAGTTTTCATCTGAAAAGGAAGGAAGTGAAGAACTTTCTGAAACCACTTAATTTTTAAGAGATACTGAAAAATAGTGGCGTCTTGCAGAGACAGAGTATCCGAATGCAGGTCAAAAAGGTGTACTGCTCTCCTGAAAAACACTGATTTACTTCAAAGGCCTCTTACAAGCTAGTAAAACTCCTGATCACAACCAGTGTAATTCCAAGTATTAAATGTGTGCAAGGAGTTTATAAGCCAGTTTGCTTCACACAAATAACAAAATAAACTAAAGCCCCAAGTTAAACTGTGGCAAACCATGGAGTCTGAAAGTAAGAAAGACTGAGAGGGAGATACAAAAATTATTCAAGATAAAACCAGAAAAGCTTTAGGTACCAACGTATCACACATACCTAAGGAATGAGTGTTTTTTGCTTGACCAGTGTTTTCCAAGTTGCCCAAACATACTGCAGTTTTGGTTAAAGTAATCTGTAGTTTAGGATAAAGCCAAGTGGTTAGGACACTTCTACAGGAACCAGGAAATTGGAGATCTGCTTCCTCCTGAGTTTGCAAGGTTGTTCATCTAGACCACATGCTTGGCTTCCAGGCTATCAGGAACAACAGGTCCAGAGAAGTTGAGCTGCACGTGCATTTTACCGTATGACTGAGTGAAAACCAGCTTCCAATCAGAAGTACATATGGTTAGGTGCAGCATCTGTGTGAGATGGTTCTGCCATTTCTACATCAAACCTGACTTGTGCTCCTCTCATGGGGTTTTCCTAAAGTCTTCACACCCTTGGTTATTGAGCCAGGTCATGAAGGAGGGCAGGATCCAAGAGAGTAATTTCTAGGGTATTGAATGATTCAAAGGTCTGAAAGCCAGCACACACAACTTTGGTGAGAGAATGCTGAAGTGCCAAAGTGGGGCCCTAACTTTTTGTCTGTGAGGCCCTGGTTTAAATTACACTGATAGGTCTTGACAGTAATGCACTACTAGTGACTGACTTGTCACTCAAGTTACCCAAAGCAGGTGGTTTGCCTCAACTCAGCTCACATTGAGAGTGCAATCACTCTCTGAACCCCACTGCTCCTACCACCACAAATTGCAGCCTCCATCAGGAAATCAACAATTTATCTGTCACAGAAAACTGGCTTGTCAGATCAGTGCTGAAAATCCTGTCCTGCTGCCTCGCATGCTGCACCTCTTCTGCGGATAATGAGAGGACATCAAGCTCCAGGACTGCCAGACTGACACCTTTGACAAGCTCTAAATCCTGAGGCAGGAAATCATCTTTTTTTTAAGCAAACGCTTATGGCTGCAATTGACTGCCTAGCCCCAGTGACAGTAAGTTGTCATTACATATAACCAGGGTTTCTGCTCCTTGGAGTTGACGCAGACTGCCTGGGATGCACCTGTAACATGTCCTGGATGTTTTGCCGATTTGCTCCCAGAATTACAGTCCCACCTCTCAACAATGCAACAGCTTTTGCTGACAAATGTCAGCTTGTGCTGTTGACATACAGCCAAAACATCACTGTAAGGGTTTTCTCCCTAAACCAGTGACTTAACCCTCTCACCCTATCTGCATATCCTTTCAGTGGCTTTGCTGTGTCAAGCAAAGGACATGTGGGCCTTCTTGGCAGTCTCCCTTTTTCCTCCCTCCCTCAGCACTGGGAACATCCGTGGCCTGCTATCTCTCATGCATTTCAACATTTGTTTCTTTAAGGTGTCTTGTCTGTGGATATTAAAATTGCAGGTTGTGAGGAGAGGGACCATCTCGTGTTCTGTATTTGTGTAACACACAGTGACACATAAGTGCCTCCTGTTTCTAGCTGCTTTGGTAATGCAAATTAAACAAGAGTAGTGACATGGCTGCCTAATTACCCTGTTTTCTTGTCTGTGTCAGAACCAATTTCAATCAGCTGAATTTTGTAATGACAGAGTTAAGAGTGGGCACCATACCAAGTCTCTTCTTTTGCCCTCTGATTACTGAGTTTCCGGACATGGGTCCTTAAAGAGCTAACAGCACTGTGAAAAGTCAAAAGCCAGAGTCACCTCCTTAGGATCATAGAATCATTGAATTATAGAATAGTTTGGGTTGGAAGGGACCTCTGAAGGTCATCTAGTCCAAGTCCCTGCAATGAGCAGCGACACATCTTCAACTAGATTGAGTTGCCCAGAACCACATCAAGCCTGACCTCCTCCTCCAGATACTTAGAGTGACTTAGGGATGTTTCACTTCGCCTTCTTTGACTTATTTTCCCCAGCTCAATGCCAGTCTCATTTTCCTGCTCTGGCCCTGAAAATAGGCTCTGGAATTCTCCCCACTTTCTCTCCCACTGGGGTAGGGCAGCTCCTGCTGGTGCCACCAGCCATGTCCTAGGCAAAGGCCACTCATATGTTTCACTCCAAATACTGGCTGTGCTGCTGCACTACAGCTATTAGATGTTTTGCCACATAACAGTTTTAAAGTGCAACTTCTGCTCCGATCTTGGCAGCCCAAGACAGTTATTTAAATGCCTCCTACCTCCTTTCCTGAGTGAGCACTTCAGCCCCACTGCTAAGAAGCACAGCTGGCTGACAGCTTTTTGGGAATCAGCAGCCTGAAACAAGTCCCAGGGAGAGGGAAATACGGCATGATGCCGTGCTTGCTTTGCAGATCTGAAATGCACAGGGGCTCAAAGGACTAATTCTTTAAAGATTTTCGTTTTTAAATGAGCAGCTTTCTAAATACAATAGGAGCCTTTGGTGCTGGTTCTTACCTGAACAGGTACCTTCCATGCAGGACCAGCTGTCCTGTGCTGTTTGGTTTTGGTTGGATTGGCTTTTTTTGGAGGGAGGGGTTAGACGTTTGGGTTCAGGAAAAGCTTAACCAAACTCCCTCCATAATGCCGTGGGTGCAGGCGGATCCCTGGGGCAACCATTTCCTAAATGGGCTTCAAGAATTCTCTGCAAGAAACTCAGCAACTCCCCAGAGGAGAAGCTTGCACCAGTACTGAACCAAGCAGCTAATTTTCAATAGACATCTATAATTCAGTTCAAAGCTTTCCTATAAACCAGAATGCTTTTTCAAGGGCATATTTAACGTTATTTTTTATTGGTCATAGCTGAAGCTTAAGAGTCATGAATCAGCAAACATTTTCTATTGCATTAGATGGGCATACTTAGTATGAGTGCATAACTAAGTAGATATTTAGATTAGTGATCTCAGGAATATGAACTTTCTGCAGATGTTTTGGCTAGAGTTTGAGCATGATCTGATGGCAAACAAGGGATATTGAAGAGAAAGCATATGTAATAAAAAGTAGACTGCATTTAATTATTTTAAGTAAGAAACAAAAGCAAAAGTAGCTGAGTGGTCACAAAAGTAATTAATGCAAAACTTATTCTTTTTTTCCCCAGATAATACTTATAGGATTTTGTGATATTAAGGTATCATCAAATTGGAACCGACCTCTCAAATACCTTTGATGACAAGACCCCTGTTCCTAAGACAGCTCCTGTAGAGCTTTGTTTCTTTCATCTGATGTAGACTATTAATTCTTTTTAAACAAAAGTTGATTGTGCCATGGGAATATAGCCTAGTCTGTTGTTTCTGATGAGATTTGCAGAATGATGTCAAAATCACTACAAAATTGATGTGGAAACTGATGCGCAATGGTAGTCAACAGCAATACTGAGTAGCTGTATGAGCAACTTCTTCCATAGACTTGGAATACAGAGACACAAAAGGGCATCCTTGAACCTTCTCCTGGGAATATGGCCTGCAAAGGAAAATGCCCCTTTATGCTGACTGATAGGAAAATTAACAGTAATCTTGGCTTACTGAGTTCCTTGTGGCATGGCACAATGCTCACAGCGTAATCTAATGAAACCAGACACATCAAGTATGATTTGCATTTTCTAATGTAATGAGCTATGCCTAGAGGATCCCAGGTTTGGATTCTAGCTTTCAATTTTAGGTAAAATTTAGGTTCTTAGAAATATAGGAGTTGTCACACAGAATGACCAAAATACTGTTTCATCCATTGTCTTGTCCCTGATAATGGTCAGCAAGCAAGGCAGCCCTTGGAATTTTAAGTGCAGCATAATGCCTCTTACCAAGTCAGCAGTAACCCTCTTTTGCACAAGCAGTCATTTAGCACCTGATGAGACTTGCTAGATACCTTTTTCAAGAAGCCTACTCTGAATTGCAGCAATTTACCTGCCTGGATTTTTCATTATGTAGCTAACTTTCCCATGCATATGTGCACAGTGTACGTTTTTGAAAACTGAATAGTTTACAGCTACAGCTCATAATTTGACAAGGCTTGTAGCTTAGGCAAATAAAACCAATTCCCTGCACAACAAGCATAGATGCTTCTTTTCAGCAAATGCTGTTTCCCTGCCAAATTTCACTTACAGCCCCAAGCCTTTTCACTCATCTTATATAATTTCATACACATCTGCTTAAAACATGGGCCCTTTTTAAATCTTCCTGAACTCAAAAATGCCTCATAAATTTTTCCTTTCTCCTTCCACCCTGTTAAGGCAGAAAAGAAATACTTGACTCCTTTTAACTTTTTGCTTCTCTGCTTCTGTAGAACAGCACTGGCATAAGTCTGTAGCAATGCACCACTGAGTCCTCAATGCACATTTATAGAAATAGAAGTATTTAAAAATTATCAGTAACTAAAAATTAAGGACACAATCAAAAGACTTCAGCAACTTTAACAAAAGGGATCAACAGCTCTCTTTTAATTGTTGAAAGGACCCAGAGATGTAAACTGGGAGACATAGAGGTAAATTCTTTAGTGTGTTCTGTAGTGGTTGGTTTCTATCCCTTAATGAAGATTAATCAATACACTGTTTGTGAAAGACAATTACTTACCCTCGGAGATTCAGATGTTATTGTACACTGCTAGTCTATGACTATAATTATTATTACAAGCTTGACTTCTTCAAAATAAAGGTGTGTTGAAAGCCAGAAAAACTTGATTTACTTCTGTTGTGATGTTGAATTAAAATGAATGACAAAACTATGAAAGATTTGAAATGAAGACTGTAGGAAAATATTATCCTGATGTGTGCAAATCCTATTGTAAGCCTTCATTGCATTACACTATTTTAAGATCAGAAAAATAAATGATCCATGCTCCATCACACATCACACTGATTTTGTCTAATTCTTTGTCAGAGTTATACTACAGATAGATCAAGACTATGCTGTCTGTGCCATAACCATCTAGACCTTATCTAGGCCATAATTAAGCATAATTAGTTATTAATTATTTTTCAGGCAGAACAGTAAGTCAGAGAATGCAGTCTTTAGTTGAGAAAAACTTAAGTCCCTTCAACCAGGGATTGTTTAAACAAAGCTTGCCAAATGTAATGCTTGGGCAAATCAATGTTCAAACTGTAGGAAGAGTTAGAGGGTATATGAAAAGTATGAGTCATACAGCATAAGAACTACTATTCTTAATATAAAATTTCTTAATAGCTTTTTACTTCCAAGCAGATATTTTGCTCTACAGCCTGGTGGGGAGGAATGGTCTGATCATGCTGATTAGAATGCAAAACACTTGTATTAAGGCTAATTTCTACTGAAAAATATTCATCTCTAATGGCAAGAAATTAAGACTTACAGTTACCTGTATGGCCTCTTGTTAGACTAAGACATTCCAGGAACTGAATAGCACTGAGGCTGGAGTCTCTTTTCATTACTGGACACAGGCCTTTTGGGTTGGGATTAAGATTAATCAGCATAACTGGGAAAGGAAACTTGTGGAATCATGTCTTGCTTCAGATTCCTGTGATTGTGGACCCAGTTAGCTAATTGACTTGGTAACAAAAGCAGGTTAAAATTTCACTTCTGATTTAAAGCTAAATCAAAATGCAAGTTAATATTCCCAGTTTGACTGGGAGCTGAACAATGGCAGGCACTGAAGGAGGTTATGTATAGCATTTTCTAATGATCCTTGATAAAGATCACAATTTAAATGTTATTAAAAGAAGGCAAGAAATGTAAATTTGCCTCTTTACAAACAAAGGTGAATTGATAAGTTCCATCTTTCTCCTGAATGTCTCTATGAGTTTGAGAATCTTCTGTAGCACAGTACTACAGGTGAAAGATAAAACTAAGTGAAGCTCTTTCAAAGGCTGAAGATTCTGGTTGGGCCAAGTCTTGTGATCTTGAGTCCATGAAGCCTCTGAGCCATCATGGTTTACATCAGCTGCAGGTCTGAGCCACTGTCTCTGTATCTTTCCTGCTACATAATTCAGATTAATTTAACTTGGGTGGACAGGTACTTAGATGGAATAAAAACCTCTTTGTTTTGAAACACTGAGCATTGTAATTTCTATGCACCCTAGGGAAAAAAAAAAAAACAAACAAAAACAAACCAAACCAAAACCACAAATACCAACAACGAACAGGATACCATTGTCCTACAGAAAATGCTTCTTCTCCTTAGACAAGATTTTTCTAATCAAACACCTCATCTACAAGAAATATGCTGATATTTTACTCATAGCTGCAGGTGCCTGAAAATGTGTCTGAAGAATGGAAAATAAAGGGGCCATTCAGCTGTTGGATAAAGCAAATGCTTATGTGCAGGTATACTATTGCATGTGTCGTGCTTTCCAGTCTCAGTCCAAGGTACTGCTGCAACCACCACAGCATACTTACATAGACAGAACCTGAATGGAAAGCAAGCAGAAGTTCACCACTCCTGAAGTTACTTTGAGGGTGCTGAGGAATTTTGAGGCTCCTTGCTTTTCCTGTGCATGTGGCTTTTGCTTTACTTATTAAATTTTCTTTATCCCAACCCACGAGTTTTCTCACTTTTACTCTTCTGATTCTCTCTCCCATCCCACGGTGGGGGAGTGAGTAAGTGGTTGTGTGTTGCTTCGTCACTGGCTGGAGTTAAAACAAAGCATACCCTCACCACTGTGTTGCGTATCTGACAACACAAATGAAACTAACTGTTCTGAAAAGACCAAACTAACTGTTCTGAAAGGACCACACTGTTTTGTTCCTTTTTTATTAACTGATAGAAGTACCTCGTCTCTACTGGGTTGCTAATCCCAGTAGATTCTCTGCAAGCAGCTGTCAAAAGGTCGTCTGATTCTCAGCATCAAACAGGAAGATACAGAGGCATTAAAGAGATGTAACTCATAACATCTTCCATACTTATAATGAGTAAATGGGAAAAGCCATAGCTTTTTATGTTGGGAGATATCATTAATGCTTTCTTTAAAAACAGAATGAATGAAAGTCTGGGCTGGACTAGCTAATAAAAAGCAAAAGTAGATCAAGCTTGATCCTGTTTTTTTCTTATAGCTTCTATAGCCTTCTATCTTGTTTTTTATTTAATTGAATGTATGTGGTCTTTAATTTGTTGGTGTTGATCTGAACATGTACATTCCTTATTTGACTTTAAACATAGAATTATTGAAAGTTAAAAATACCCCACATTTTTGAACAGTTTGTCAGCATCTGGATCACTTTCTTGATCCAAATTAGAGCATATATGCATCTGAGCTTTATGAGCAAGATTCAGAAGGGGGGGACTGGCTTGCCTCCAGAGGATGAGCATATGCAGCTGGGTTTGAGAGGAGGTAGTAACTTCTTTATTCAGACTTATCACCAGAAAAATCATGGCATCCAAGCACTCTTTAGTGTTAAAGCTCATAGTTAATGCAGTTAGACTGCCTAAACCTCCAAGCAAACTTGTCACAGGCACAGAATAAAGGCAAAGCAAAGAAATGCAGAAATACAATGAAGCTACTTTTGTTTAAACTGCTGTTCTATTCTCAGAAAGGAGCTGAGAAATGGATGTGTATTAATAACTATGCTGGAAGAACTGAACAAAAGAGAACCTGCCTTTTTAATTATAACATGTTTTTACCAACCATGGGCTTTTGTTAGTCACAGATAAATTGGTCATGTCTCGTCAGGAGCAGACAAATACAGCCTGTTCTGTTTCTGTTTGAAGAGGTGACTTGATCATTCAGTGTCACTCAGACTGGTGAAATGGGAACTAAGTTTATTTTTGATACCAAGTTTGCTGAGCCATGAAAAAGTGTCACAAAGGTATTTTCACCTCAGTTTGGAGCAAATGAATAGTCTGCTTTGGAGACGAGGGTGTACTGTAAATGTACTGCTAATATCTCTTACAACTAGGATAATGCTGTAGCTAATTAAGTGGAAGAGTCACTTATTGTACATGCTAATTGATAACAGTCTCTTCACTGTTGACTTAATCTTGTGCTCTGAATTTTAGAGGAAGGCCCAGTTGCAATATTAGGGCTTCAATTCATATTGCACCCTTGGTACCCCTCAATGAAGTCTGAAATTTTTAAATGTGTATTCCCCTCACACAGCAAATGTAATTTGTGTTGCTGTAGAGTTAACTCCAACGTTATTGCAAGTACTCATTTAGACTAATGTACGGAGAAGCAATTATTTTAAATTCCTGACCCATTTCATCTTGGTTTTCTATGGAAGCAGTCTTGCATAACCAGTCTGGATGAGATTCAACCTACCTAACTTCAGACATCTACAATGCAGATGTTTATCTCTAGGTATTCTTGGGTACATATCTGACTTACAGTTGCCTCTAATTTCTGTGAAATCATCCATCTTAGAAAAGAAGATGGATACTGCAAGTATACAAGCCAAGGAAAGGCCACTTCTAAAGTTCCTCCATTTGGAGACATCAAAGAAGCACACAGACATGATCTGGCAAAAGTCCTAGGTGGGCAGGGGCAGCTAGGCCCCTAAACTAGACATCTGTTATGCATATAAATTTTCAATAACTAAGATGAGAGTCAGCTTAGCTGTGGAAGCTATATCTTTACAATATAGGTGTCTGCACTTGAACTAATCACCTGAGGCTCCCTTTTTCATAGAATCATAGAATAGTTAGGGTTGGAAAGGACCCTAAGATCATCGAGTTCCAACCCCCCTGCCATGGGCAGGGACACCACACACTAAACCATGTCACCTAAGACTCCGTCCAATATGGAGAAAAATAAAGACATTCAGAGTGCTGCTCATCTAGCCCAGTTTAGATGTCTAAAGAAGGCTCAGAATTGCAAACTCAATGTATCCCTATCAATGCATAATAAAGGATTTTAAGATCACTAACTTACGTATTCATTTGGCATGATGAATTCCTTCCTTGTCTCTTAAAACTGATATCTACCTTCGCTGTATAAGTAATGGAGAGTGGAAGATGCTTTCAAATAATTAGAGAGCAGGATACCATACACCTAAATAAGTTTTCATTGGTAAGCTGCTGCATTTACCTCAGATGTACTGTCCCATTACTTGGCTAAATTTTAAGACCCGTCTTGACCTCTGACATAACCAGACTAGACCTTATCACTAGTTGCATCAATTCTCATTAGAAAAGAAGATCTAGTTTTTCTCTCCCTCAGGAAAATTATCATTAAAGGAGGGTTCAGCTGCTGGGATCTCAGGTTACCTGGATATGCTTACCTGAAGACAACACTGTTATTTGAAATCTTACAAAGTATTATTTTCTAGAGAGTGAAAGCAAAGAATGATAAGTGAATGAAACAGTGAAGATTAGAAGACAGAGACAAAATTAATGTAAAAGAATATTTACTTTACTTCTAGAGAAACCTATTTATATTTGGAAATAAATATTGGATAAATTTCCAGCAAGTGCATAGCAGCTATACATAGCTTCCCAAAAATCCTCTATGACTATTAGCTTCTTCTGGCAGCAAATGACTACAGTTTGCATGCTTTTCTGTCCAAAAACTAAGCTAAATGTTGCAGTAGTTCCATAGTAAGTTATTGTTACTTTCTTAGACAAAGGGGCAGATTCATCTCACCCAGCTTCAACCCGCTAAGCATTAGCTCTCTCTGTTTCTTATAATTACAGGAAAGAAGTTGGAAAACCCAAACTTATGTTCATCATCTCTATGTGAGGTTGAAGTTCCATAACTGCTTTTTACCAGCCCAAAGCTTTTGCCCTTTTGCAATCATTCCTAAGCCATGCTCAGCCCCAATCAGGTCTCTATTGTTGGTAATACTGATCAAAAATTGAATCACATCAGCTTGGTGAACACTGGATTTGCTTTATTTTATTTTTATTTTATTTTATTTTTTTAATTTTTTTTTTATTTTATTTTATTGTAAGAGCAAAAGGAAAGAATGGAGAACCACCTCAGTGAATTTTCAGATTGCTAGACCCATCACAGGGAAGGCAGCACAAATGCTCAACTGAGAACAGGAGGAGTGTGGGGACAATCATTTCAGCAGCATCATATCTCACACAAAGGCTGATCATGACACTGTACTTTCAAACCACAGTCCAAAGAGGGAATGAGTTGTCCTTTTCAGAGCCTCTTTTCCTCTACTGACTGGAAAGAAAGTTTAGATTTATGCATTTAATGTATAAATGGCAAAGATTAGTTGAAGAAATTGCATCTAGACTTAATCAGAATGAAGATACCATGAGAGAAACCCCCAGTGTTCTCAGCATGTTTTGCCAAGAAAGTCCTGCTTTCCACAGGGATGGGCCAAGTGAACATCTGTTTACCTGCTGTACAGATTTAGCTTTTTCTTTTTTTTTTTTATGATGGGAATTTGCAGTGCTTTTCTCAGCAACAGCATTTGGAGAGGGTATCCAGTAGTATTCAGCTCTTCAGGTCTAATAGGAATTCCTAGCTAACTGTCTAACCTTATACTCCTGGGTTGCACACGTACTAAAATCTTGCCAGTAAAATCTGACCACCGACTACAAAATTTCTTTTTTTTTTCCAGACCATACTCTGATTATATCCAAAATTTCCTTCAGTCACCACTAGTTACACCTACATAAGGCATTTTGTAGCATTTGACTTGTGCATGCAGACTGCAGAAATAATGTATTACATTCCTATAAGTTTTAGCTAGCATTCTGTCATGGAAGCAAAACAGATCTATATCTAGGTCCTTCATAAGAAATCTGGAAACAATGAAATAATAATATATGCATGTGGAAAATCTCTGAAGTGCCTTGCTCAAACCTTTCAGATGGATTCTCACCTCACTTGCACCCCTTTCTCAACTCCGCCAACTCCAATATTTCATTTCTTAATCACACCAGGGTAAGTGAAATCTAAAGGAAAAACATGAAACATTAATTTATTTGGGGTAGGGAGAGGAAGGGGAATTCTTGTAGGGATCCTTCTCAGCTACAGCATTCAACCATTCAATCACAATATCACAAATGATATTTATTGACTGTTAAATATGATCATCTTATACTGAGAAAAAGGAAACCAAGGAAATGAACAAACAAAATTAGAACACAAAGCAGTTTGATTAGGTTAGAAGCACAAATGTTGAGAGGAGCATATAAACTTTAGCTAAACCATCTAAATCTCTTAGCTATACTCTGTCCCACATGATCTTACATGGTGAATATGGGGACACAGCCTTGTGTGTGTGCACAAAAAGCTACTGAAATTTTGCCAAATCAGTTTTGCAGTGTCTGCTGCAAGTCGCACTCTGAACCTGGGTGGGGAAGTAAGGAAAGTAAGGGAGGAAAGCCTCGTTCATGTTTGGCTTGAGTTTTCTCCAAAAATGTTTATCTTTACAGACAAGTTTGACTAGCAATTGCACAGCTACTGGCACCAGATCAAGTAGTAAAGCCCTGGAATAATAGAGAATAAAATAAAGAAACTGCTTTCAATTTTCTCCTTGCAGATAAAAGAAAAGCAGACATGGATCTAAAGCAGAAACGAAAAAGAGTAAACATTTTCCTATAAGGCTGCATATATAGCCCTGTGAAATACCTGGTGCAACTTTAGTGATTACTGGCTCTCTCCCACCATTTCAGAAGGTTGAGGCATTAGTCATCAAATGAACAATTGCCACTAATAATTCATTTGGTAGCACTCCAAATAATACTGAGTCGTGTGACAGTTATGGTGCTTTATATATGAGATGACGCAGGAATATTTTCATAGTTACTTACCAGTTCAGAAAATCCCCAAAGACACACACAAAATTTTAAAAGTTCCATGCACAGGTCAATATCACTGTTTGTTATAAAGCATGAGTGGGATTCAAAGAGATACTAGGTGAGAAATCTTCCAAGCACTTGGTATTTCAGGACTATATGTTCAAATTTGACTATGTTCAAGCTTCTGAAACCAGTACCAGCCACTCAGTTCTGAGACTTTCTCTTGCTTTTAGTCTACTTACACATTAAAAGATTAACATTTGGACTGAAATCAACAAGAGAAATGAAAAACAGACTACAAAATTAAATATTTTTAATTTATGACATACTAGGATGTAACATGAAACATTTCGTATTAAGATTCAAGTAAAATATGATCTTGGTCTACACTATTTTTACAGGCAAGCCCTTCCTAACATGGAAAACACAGTTCAGAAAAGTAGAGAAAACGGTCCCTAAGAACTCAAATAATATTCACAGAAAATTTAATCTTAAGCTTTCTTATTTCAATGGGAGATATGCTTCTTTAGACAGAAGTTGTTATATTGTCTCAGTTAAGCTATTTCTAATTCATGTGAGATGTATACCGAGGGAGTTCTTTTCACTAGTTGCCTAGGCTTAGGCAGCAGTGTACCTAATCTTTAGAATATATAAGTCAATAAAATGAACTTAAATCAAGACAAGTAATGGTGTTACTAAGAGTTCAAGTGGCTAACCCAGTGTATTTTATAAATTGATATATAAAGCTTATATGCTACCTTCAGCTGAAGTAGTAAGCCACTGAACTCACATATGTTTGGGGGATTTTGACAGTTAATTTATAAGTGACAGCTCAGAACAAGCAACTAAGACTCCAGGTCTCTCTGTGCCAAAAAGTAATTAGCTTGAACCTACATGGGTTCTCTAGCAGTTAAAGACAAGCTGAGCTGTTTTATATACCCTGTAGAACATTGTCCTATCAACACTGTTCAAATGAGCTTTCTTTGCAGCCTTGCACAAGTCTGTTGCAAACTAAAGGCAGATTCTGTCTCAGAGGAATTCAGTGAAATCTGGGGACAGAATTTGGCCTATACTTTTAATCACTTGCAAAATTAAAAAATGCCATCTCTTTCAGACACAAATTTGTCATCTGCTTTCCAATTGAGTGTCTACAATAAACCATAACACAGTAAATTATAATGAGTATCACTAAACCCTTGCATTAATTAAACACATATGTGAATTCTCTTATAGCAGAAGTACAGAGGGGTTTAGATCTGTGTAGCCAATGAATGTAAAAGTTAATGCAAGTTCTACTATCCCCAACAGTCTTTCAATGATGCATGGGTAGTATGACAAAGTGACAGGTTGATAAACCATTACATTTTATTTCACAGCTGAATTGGTGCTTTAGGAAGTCTCATAGACTGCAATGTTCCTAGCACATAATAAAAAAAGTCAGTGAGGTGATGATACAAGTTGTACTTCTTTTAAGACCTTCAAGGACAAGCACTTTTGTTGCTCATATTCACCATTCCTGAATCTCCAGACAGCATCAAGGTCATTCTTGCCAACTGAAACATTCTGAACACTATGTGGCTTTGCTTGAGAAATGAAGGGAGAATTACTTCCTTTTGAGGATGCATAAAGAGCACAGCTGACTTGAACAAGGTCTTCCAGTGCTTGAGTAGCAAAGATAAGACCAGAATATAGTTTTTTCTTGAATCTTCAATCTTTCTTTTTTCCCTAGATCTTTCTGCTTTAGTATAATGGAAAACCTGGGGGACAAATTTCTGAGCTGCAAGTCTTAGCAGAGAGTGACTATTTTCATTGAATTTGACACTTTCAAATCAAAGGGAAAGAGCATGTGCAATTTCTACAGCAACATAGTTAGCAAATATAATCCTCAGTCAGAATCAGTATGAAATAGCAGTCAGTTGAAGCACATGCCACTACAACAAAGAAGTAATTAGGTCATTGCACTTTCCAATTTCTAACACAAAAACATTGAATAAAGGAGAAAATTCATTTCCATCAAATACGCTACTGCTAATTTCACTCTGAAGACATTCTTCAGTGTTTCAGCCTCAGAATCATTCCCCCTGCTCTTCCAGTCTCACAGCAGTGACAAAGCACCAGTCCTGCTTAACTGCAGCCCCATTTCAGTTTCTCATTTTCTCTGATCTCTCCCAGTAGAATAAATAGTTGACCAACAATATTTCTTGAGAAATTTCATTCATAGATTATGAACATGAAAAGAAAGATCATGGTCAATTTTGTAAATTTGCACTTTCTGTAACTCTTTCTTCATAAGAGGAGATGATACATTTGCTTAAAATCCACAGACTTTAAATGTGTGTATATAGAAATTTCTTTTGAAAAGCAGATCCAAGTATTGAAGCCTTCATCTGGTTACAGTCTGGGCTTTAGGCTGGCTTTCAAGTTTCAAAACTTTGGTGGAAATGCACAGATATAAAATACATTTGTTCTTTTTGACAGCAATGTTTTCGTGGTTTTGTTAAGGTTTTACACTTTGCAGCATAAAGCACTTTTAAGCGTACTCAGGTAAAGTGGAACCAAGGCGGTTTCCCATCAAATCTTACATCTATCAAGGAGACAAAATATCCTTTCTGTCATAATCATGTGTTTTTCTTCTCTTTATCTCATATGTAATAAATGCTTTAGGGATTACAGAGAGACACTTGTTAATCTATGACCTGTTGGTATCCCACAGCTGGAAACCAGAGAGAATTATCATAAAATATCTCTGAGAAAAAAGGTACCTGTTAGTTACTGGTTTATACAGAATTTACAGAAAGAGACCAGGGTGAAATTTCTGCACTTTTAGATAAACACAGCGCAATTCTCCAGCAGAGATGAGAGATTAATGCCTTAGGATATAACTTCTCTGCACATTCCAATCTATTTTATTGTTAATGGAATTGCATACACTTACTGAAATGCAAAAGCACATCTTTATGCTGATGTCTAAACAAGGAGATAAAAAGTGTGTTTATTACAGAAAGAGAGCTTGTAAAGACAGTGCGGGATTGACATTCCTAAAGTTGTTCTTACGACAGTTGTCTTGTATTACCTTGATGGACAATCAGTGTTGCCAGGACCTTGAAAGAAAGACTGCGTTCCTTACTAGCACTAATGGTCTGAGGGATGCCTGCATTGTAATTGGCAGCTGGATTAGGACTTCATTTTACAAATAGCACAGGACATTCATATGTAATTATCGTGGCAGCTCCCACAAAGTCATTAAAAATTTGAATTTATTTCCTGTTTTACTGAGGTGTTCAAACTCACATCCTTATAAAGTAATCAAAAATCAAAGAGAATAATACCTTTCATTTAAAAACCATGAGATAATTTTAACTTTTCACAGGGAAAGGTTTGCTGGTTTGAGGATTGAATAGTAGCTTGTTTGCTTGTTTGCTTTCAACTCTCCACCTAGGCTAAGGATTTACAAGTAGTCTGTCACTATTATACTGCTAAAGAGATTAAGACCACAGCTGTAGGAGAAAGACAGTGCCAGGGCAAGGATCAGAGGCAATCGCTGATGGAAAGTGCCCTCCTGCTTCAAAAGGAGAAAGTGTGAGACTCATACCAAGGATGGCAGAGCAGGTAAGATGTCAGAGTCAGCATTGGCAGAGCACAGCACATACTGTTGATTTGCAAAAACTCCTTCAGACCTACTAGCTGGTGTAGGCAGATTTCATATAAGAGCCATTATGAATTCAAAAATCAGCACTGGCCAGCTGTTTCTTTGAGGTTGGAGAGCTGTGGAGTGCTGTGGGGACCTCAGGGACCTCAAGCACAAGTGTCAAGGGCAGAGCTGGGGCCAATAACTGGGGCACAAAGAGCCCCTTTCTTGCTCTTTTAGGAAGCAACATGCTGGGGACCCACACCAGCCAGAGGCAGCACAGAGACAGGGCTGAGCATTGGCAATTCCATGACATTGCCAGAGCTGAGACGGGGCATGGCTGAGCCAAAATAGGGCCCAGAGTCCTGGGTGTGTCATTCCAAGTGAGGCCCATTGAGGATAATAAGGCCTCATGCACCAAGTCTCAGGGGAAATCTTTAATAATGCTAAAACTTTTCTTACTGAATCCCTTTAGTGTCCTAGATCTACTGGTGAGCTGAGTGCAAACAAGCCAAACACATACTAAATATAACCCCATGGAATCTGTATGTTTACCCACCAGCATTTCCCCCTTTTACAACAGCCAAAGTCTAGGAAGACTTACAGGACAATATTAGAATGGTTTGGGTTGGAAAGAACCTTAAAGCCACCTAGATCCAAATCCTGTGCCATAGTTAGGGGTGCTTCACACTAGACCATGTTGCCCAGGGCTCTGTCCAGCCTGGCCTTGAGAACTGCCAGGGATGAAGCATTTACCACTTCCTTGGGCAACCTGTTCCAGTGCCTCACCACCCTCACAGTAAATCAGTTCTTCCTTATATCTAACCTGAACTTCTCCTCTTGAAGTTTGAAACCATTATGCGTTGTCAAATCACTACAGGCCTCAATGAAGAGTCCCGCTCTGAAATCCTTGTAGGCCCCTTCAGATGCTAGAAGGCTGCTGTGATGTCTCCAAACTGCCTTCTCTTCTCCAGGCTGAACAGCCCCAACTTTCTCAGCCTATCTTCATATAGGAGGTGCTCCAGCCCCCTTAGTATTCTCGTGGTCTCCTCTGGACTTGTTCCACCAGTTCCATATCCTTCTTAAGTTGAGGACACCAGAACT
>JASSUY010038380.1:4254-25385 GCA_032466535.1 Forpus xanthops | reverse complement strand
GCACTGGAATGGGTTGCCCAGGGAAGTTGTGAATGCTCCATTGCTGGGGGTGTTCAAGGCCGGGTTGGACATAGCCTCGGGTGGCATGGTTTAGTGGGAGGTGTCCCTGCCCCTGGCAGGGGGGTTGGAATTGGATGATCTTAAGGTCCTTTCCAACCCTAACTATTCTATGATTCTATCTCTGCCCTGGCCATCCAGCTGCTATTCCCAGCCTGGCCAGGTAGATGGTGCTCAGCCAGCATGAAGTGAGAAATCATCTGGGCTGGAAGAATGAAGTTGCCTTTGATTAAGCCAATAAAGTCAAAGTGGTTTTCGTTGACAGATGCAGAAGGTTCTGCTCCAGCTCCACACAAACGGGACCAACTCAAATCCTGAACATTTATTTCATACTGTTGCCTTTTACTTCAGACTGGGAGGTGGCAGATAACTAGGCAGCAAACATTGCAACAAGCACAGTGCTTTCCCAGCTCTCATTTTCTGCTGGAAACACACTTCACTGACATTTTGCCCCCACCTTTGACCAGCTCTCCCCACACATTTCCCACAGAACCGAAACACAGCAAAGCCCAGTGGAGCAGGAAATAGTTTGCCCATTTTTCCCCTACAAAGCCAAGGGGATGGGGGGCACTGACAGGGCCCCTCATCCTGGAGGAAGCTGCCAGGCACAGGCAGCTGGAGGGATCCAGGCTTTCCATCATATCACCCCAGGGTCACTCTCCTCTGCCATGCCGGATGTAGGATGTCTAACATTTCTCCCATTATGTTTTAACACTCACACCATCTTGGGATCAGGAAGCTTAAGCCATTTCCTGCAAGGCATTGCTCTGCCCTTCAAATACTTTCAGCCTGAATGCACGCTGTTTTAGCACCAAGCTGGCAGCTGGAAGCGCGAGATCAGAGGAGGGGTTTGTAGAGGGAAAACTCAGTTTGTGAAACCTCTCTCCAGTCCCTGCTGCCCCAGAGCAGTAAAATAAATATTGCCACAGACAATAAGAGAAAAATTACTTGTGCATGTGCAAAAATGAGAAGGAAAAGGATAAATTCAATGTTCTCTGTGTCCCCCCAAGGGACACAGCACTGCTCCCCAGCACAAAGCCACAGCCATGTCCCCCTTGTCTCTGCAGTCCATGATTTGAGGCTTTTCCAGCTTTGCTCTTACAGAGGAGCCCAGATGTTGGCTTTGGTTTGCTCACTCTTCAAACAAGCATCTCCTAGACTGCCTGTCCCACAAATGGGCTGAAATAACCTCAAAGAGACCCTTCCCAGTCCTCCAAGTGGAAAAACCAAATGCGCATTCCCTGAAGCTCTGCAGAGCAGCTTTGGGCTGTGTCAGGGCACAGATGGAAACCCCACAGAGCCAGTTCAGCGGAGCTCAGCCCCATCCCAACACCCTCTCAGCCATGTCCTTTCTTCTTCCACATGAGGTCCTGTGTGAAGAGGAAGGGTCCAGCCCTGTGCAGCATCCCTGAGAGCTTCTTTTCCAGGCGGGAGGACCCTGGCCATGCTTCAGCCCAACAGGAGAAAAGAGAACAAATCCCTCAGGGTCCAAGGCGATCATGGGCTGTGAGGAGATGCTAGGACCAAGGAGGGAGGGAGGCAGATGGCAGCCCATCGCCTGCTGCTGTCCCTGGCTGCTCCACATGTTACACATGAGCATGACACACATGTGAGTTAATCTCCTCACAGCTCTTCTTCTCCAGGTGACATGCATGGACACCTGTCCTTGCTATAGGGAAATAAAGCCAATCCACAGGGCCCATTCAAAAGGCCTCAGCTTCACTGAGCTCCCACCCACACAGCTGCTCCTTTGCAAGACTTTCCTGCCCAGGAACTGAAGCCACAAAGCAGAGAGGAAAACCCAGAGTTCCTTCAGGATTGCACAGGAACCCTTCACCTCTTAATCTCAGAGCAAGAGTTTCTGGGCTGTAAATAAACTCGTATTTACTACACTAAGTAGGGCAAAGAGGACTGTTTCTCTAAGGGATAGTGGGAGGAACATCAGTATTAAGGCTGGATCTCAGATTTCATCTGATTGCCAGAGACCTCCATAGGAGCCACACAGTGCATGACAACACTTCTCCTGTGGCCACAACCCACCCACATCCTGCTTTGTCTTCTCATTTCCAGCGCAAACAAAATGAATCTGGGGCATGGCTCTCCCCGGTCAGGACCCCAGGTCTGGAAAGATCATGGCTGGAGCAATTTCACCTGCCACAAAGCAACAGGGAGCAGAAGAATCCATCCTCTGCCAATGAGCCATGACGGATCTAACAGTGCCCTCCAGGACCACACAAGTCCCCCGGACTGATATGCTGCTTTACCAACATCTCCTCTGCACTGGGCATCATCCTCAGCACTCAACAGTATCCTCTCATCTTCTCTCCAAGGCCACCAAAAGGGGTGGACGAGGGATCTTGGGGGTAGCATGACCTCAGGGAGAGCCTCAGCAGCCTCTAAACTTGGCCTCCCACTTCCACCCCATTTATCTGTGTGTTGGGCTGCAGGAGGAAGTGAGTTCAGCCAGAGTTTGTCTAAACAATTATGTTTTATCAGAAGAGCTGCTCAGATCTACTCCTTTTTTTCCCAGGACAAATCTGGACTCCAAGGTAACCCCTATTCTCCTTTCTATCTGCACAAGATGGAGGCAGAGGAGGAGGACATGAAGCAAAGAGCAGGCGAACACCCTACTAGTGCCTGCTCCACCTCCCCCAGTGTCAGCAATCTCCATCACTCATAAAACAGGAGGCAGCATCCATCCCCACATCTGCTCCCCACACATCTGAAGTTTGCCTTTCAAATCCTCTTTTTCCCTCCTCCAAACTACAGGTTTTTCAAATTTAGGAGAAAGCAGACTGAAGAGCAGAGTTAGACTGGAGATGGTTTTGATATAGAAACCATTTGATACCCTCCCTCTCCTTGTGAACAGCTGAGGAGCTCACTACTTGTAGAGCCACTCCAGTAAGCTGGATCGAGCAGCTTCTCCCATCCTCCACAGCTCTACACCTCTGAGACCAGGATCAGCAATTTTCGTACCACCAGCTGAACCTCCAAGCAGAAAGGACTCAATGCAAGGACTGAACCTGAAGCACCTTGCTACATGCACCAGCTCCTTGTTAGAAAAGGAGAAACCGGAGCGGGTAGGACATTCACCCAGTTCACAATGAGAACATGAACGGCAAAGGTCCTGATCCAGCTCTTCTGCCATCTAACCTTTTGTCACCTCCTCAGTGGTTTTCTGTCCCTGAGCTTATTTCCACTACAGATGAGAGTGAGTTGCCAGCGAACATTCTGAGTCTGTCGTGCTCGAAGGAGGACAGCACCCCTATGCTGTTATAGCATTAGCCATGCATTCATACCCTCTGAGACTGTAACCAGGGACTCATCCTGTACTTCCATGTGCCAGAGCTGCAGAGAAAGGTTCAGAGGACACTATTACTCCAGTACCTCAGCAGAAAGCAACACAACCTCCAAGATCAGAGCAAATAACACAGACAATAAACAAGAATTCGCATCCAGAGTTGTAACATGCAGGGGAAGCAAACATAGGCAGGGGCTCCAGCCACTGCTGGGTAGGGCAATATCTGCAACACCCCTCCAGATCTACCCATCATACACGAAATACACCCCAGGTGCAATCAGGCTGAAGTTGAAAGCTCTACAAAAGGCTTGTGTCCTACCATACAGTTGTAATGGGGAAAGCTCCTTTTAACAGCTTATGTATCATTAACTTTTATCACTGCCCTCTCCCCTTAGACACCATACCCTTTTGGATTCCCACCCAATCTTCCTGCCTTGAGATCTCCCCAAACTGAGCTTTGCTTTGAGGGAGGGAAGGAATGTCTGTCCCACTCCATGCACGGCAGGAGAGAAAGAGAAGGGGGAAAGCCAGAGCCATCATAAAAACTTGTAAGTACTATGATAAGCATCAAAGACAGTCTGAGCCGTTCACTCTTAAGTAAATAATTGTCCACAATGACCTGTTTGCAGAACAAGCTGACACAAGGGGACCAGGTTTGCTGGCGGCTGTCAAGCATGACTGGTAACAAGGAATTAGTGTCTTGCATAGTTCTGTCCTGCTGCAGCATCTCTTTTCACTTCCATCTTTTTGACTCTGTAAAAAATACAGGAGGATAAAATTTGCCCCAACTGGAGACATCCCCAGCTGAACTGGTTACATGGGCTCTCTTTACATTCAGCAGAGAAAAACCCTTTAAGGACACAATTCCCACAAGCCTAAGGCAGACATCCAGATGATTAGTTCAAGTACAGACACCTCAAGCAAGACATGGTGAACACCATGTAATATGTATGGCTGAAGCCACGTAGAAGGGATCCATTGGGAGCATTCCCTGCAGAAGGTTTTGCTCACAGACAGGCAAAGGTTGAATTCACAGAGAAGAAAAAGGAGGTAGGAGCTCAGCTCCCACTAAATGTTTTTGGACCCTTGTAAATACCAGCCAGGGACCATGCAAGTGCTGCAGCACAGACAGCCTCTGCAGACCCAGAATGCAGAGAACACCCAGGGGCTGGTAAGACCACCCAGCTCAGACTTAGCCTGGATGCTGTCTCTTGGGTTGAAAAGCTGAACATAAATCTGAGGTTATGCTCGAGCATCAACAAGCTTTGAACTCAGTGATGAAAGATGCTTCATATCAGTCATTCTTCATTCCTGTTGTACAAACTGCCTTTGCTATGCAAAATCCAACCCACTGCTTCCACACAGAAGAAGCTGCAGACAACACAAGGCAAGGAGGAACCAAGGAACTGAAAATCCCCGTGCTGGCACTCCTGGGCTGGCACTGCAACCTCATGTGGCTTAAGATTATTTGCCTTTTATAAACGCAGAACCATCTGCAAAGTTTTGTTGTTTGCAGAATGGTTTGGACCAAACCCTTCGGTCCGGCTTTGTCTCTCAATATGGCTACTACTGTCTTCATGCTAAGATAAAATGAAAGAATTTGAGAGTGAAATATTTATGCATGTGACCCTCCAGAAATCCAGGGAACTTCTTCAGAGAGCCTCATTCAGAAGACTGACAAAACAAATGGCCTAAATTCAACTAACCCAAAGGAGAGCAGCCTTCTCCCCAAGTCTTTCCTTTAAAACTTGTAACAGATGCAAGAAAAACTGGGCCTAAAGAAGTGTGAGTACAGGCTGCAATCCAAGACCAGCTGCTTCTTCCATTTATAGTCACATTCACTTCAGCTTCGTTGCAGCATCTTGGACAATACAAAAGTGTCTGTGTGCCTGTTTGTTTGCTGGAGGAGTAAAGAACACAACTGGTTTGCTGTCACGTCATCTTCTTTGCTCACAACAACGTTTGATCTTCTCAAAACAAAGTTACCTCTCTCTAATCTCAATTTAGCTTCTCAAGTCCTCTTACACAGTTTACAGAATTGGCACTGTACCTAGCCTATGGTGTCCCTTCAACCACTGGCCAATAGAAACACTCAGGCAGGGACAGAGGTCTAGAAATAGTTTAGAAGAAAATGATTTCTTAACTGCAGAAGGTTCATCACCATTGCCATCGCTTCCCTCCCCCAGCAGACAGCTGAGAAGTCACAAAAAGAGTAGCCAGGCCTTCCTGCGGGAGATCAAAGCAAATTCTTCGCTTTATCTTTGTCAAGATAAGAGCTTTTATTTGCCTTATCAGCCTGCAGGATGATTAAACTAAATGTGAGAAAGCTTGAGGATGCCAAAGGAGCTGATGGACAGGGAGCATGCTCCCCAGCACAACTGCCATGGGCTCCAGACATGCAAGTATCACAAGATAAACAGTGAAACTCTTGGGTCTGGCTCACACACGCCACCTTCAGGCAGGGCTGCATCTCCCATCATCTTCCAGCATCACTTACCCATACATAAATCGAACAGCAGGCAGGAGCGCACTCAGCGTTCTCAGTGCAGCAGAGGCACCTCTCTGCCCAGTGGCTGCCCCAGGCTGCATGGATGGAGGTGCAGAGCCAGGAGGGTCCTCCTCCTCACCCCAGCACAGATACCACCAACCTGCAGCTCATCACCTTCTGCTGGGAACAGGAGGCTTTTGCCTCTACACAGACAAGTTCAGTCCGAGATGCTTCCTGCAAGCTTCAGGAAGCAGCGTCATGGATGCACAACCAAGCCCTCAGACCCAACCTAGCCATGGAAGAGACCTGCCAGGTTGTTCAGCACAGTGCCAGGAGGACTCTGCAGCTTAGTATCCATTAGGTTTGCCCTCCCTTGGTCTCAAATGACATGGGGCAGGGGAAGGGAAGTCAGAACAGTAATGCTTCCTATGGGAAACTACTCCTTTACATAATGAATCTCCACTAGGGAGATCACTGCTTTTCCTATGGGCCCTCAGGGACTTCCAACAGGGCAAATGAATTCTCCGTGTGACTGTACCTCTGGCTGCCTGCACTGAGGCTGCAGCACTCACACAGACCCTGATGGCACCCACATGAACTGTGCCCACACAGACACAAAGAATGCCAATGTGACCAAAGCTGAACAAAATGTAATGAGCTTGGGAACAGCATTCCTGGAGGGCAAAGATGTGCAGCAGAAGCGCCACTACTTCCTGACATCCACAGGCCCCAAGATCACCCCAGAAGGAACCGAGCTGCCTGCAAAGACAGGAACAGAGTACATGGTGAGAAGGGGAAAGCAGAAAGCACCCAGTCCACTCTATGCCCCTCCCCAGGGCAGGCAGCCATGCACATGGCATCCCAGATCAGGCAGTGCCCATGCAATGGGACACAGTCATCTCCCCATACAAGCTCCTTCATCACAAGTCAGTAGTGCTGCAGGTCTCCAGTTTTCCTTATCTCAGTTTTGGCCCTTGAGTTCCCAAACTGGCACTCTGGGCTTCCCACTCAGCCTCTCCATTTGGTATCCTGGGCTGTAGGCACTTCCCCATTAAAAACAACAACAAGACTACCCATAATCTGGCCCAAATGTGTCAGCTGGTTTTAAGGAAATGCATCCCTACAGCTTTAATCTTTTTTTGTATAGTTAAATTGCAGTGCAGCCTGGGGAGCTGGAAATGATTACTCACAGCATCTCCACTCAGCCCTGGCCTCTTCTTTCACTGCGGGGAGTGTTGCTGCGTTAACAGTCAGCCAAATCCCTCTAAACCCAGCTCCAGCAAGATAGTCCAGCCCCATCACCCTCACAGGCTGGAAAGAAAAGAGTTGAATTGTAATTGTAATAAAGAGAAAAAGGTGAATTGCATCACTCTCTGGATGTCACCCTTTTGTTCTGCAGTTAAATAGAAGCGGGGCTTTATTGCTTTTTATGGGGCACCTGGCACCTGCATGGCTATCCCAAAGGGGAGCATCAGGCAGAAATGGGACAAAGACTCCAAAAGAGCTGAAAGCTCAGAGATTGTTCAAACAGTTTTCGCACATCACCACTGTGGGACACAGCTTTTGGAGAGGAGGGTCAAGATCGTGTTTTAGGTGGATACTCCCATTATTCCTTGTATCGGTTTTGATTCATCTGAACAAGCTCCAGAGCATCCTTGCAAGAAAGGACTGTAAGGAAGAACCGTGGCCCTACCAGTTGCCAAGAGTAGGACAACGAGGCAAGGACAGAAGCAGGCAGCAGAATGTGGTGAAGAGCCTACCTCGCTGCAGTATGCTGTCCCCAGTGCTCCGGGCAATGTGACCATGGCAGATTGTGAGGAGGGAAAAAGGACCATCAGATCAAAGCACCCTTCACTCCTCATCCGGGGTTGTTTCTAAACCATCACCTGAACTGAGCCTGCCCCACAAACACAAAGAGGTTCAGGTTGGGGGGGAGCAGAGAGGAACTATTAAACCAAAGTGGAAAACATTAACTCCTCTAGGACCAAAAACGTTTTTTCCACCACTTCTCAACCCCAACCACCACCACGCTGCAAGACAGGAGGAGCAACAGAAGAGCAAATGTTCAACCAGAGGCACAACACCAGCATCAGCAACAGGAGGCACCAGTGTGAGGGGATGCTGAGGCAGGATCAGCCACGATGGACTCAGTGAGGCTCTTTCTGAGGATTCATCTGTCCTGCACCCAGCTCGGGAGAAGCCCCAACATCCCTACTTTGTGAAAGGCCATTGGATGTATCTGGATGAAGTATTGCTGCTCCCAGAATTATTTACTTTTCCTCTCCTTGCTCAGCAGCACACAATGGAAAGCAGACCTGTGGGGCTGCCCTCCTGCCCAGAGCCATGAGGGACATCCCAGACAAAGCTGTTGCTCCAGAACAACCAGGGAGGAAGAAGAGGGTCAGAAGCAGGAGGTGATGTGGGCCAAGCAAGCCAGAACCTGGTGGCTGCAGCACCAGGCAGGGTCACCAAAGCAGGACCCAGCTGCCAGGCAGAACTTCAGTAGATACAACCCACTGAAGACAGACTAAAGCATCCCTCCTCACCTTCTATGTCATGTTAAATTTCAATTGGTTCTGCCTCTTCCTGCCTTTTGCATATTCTCCCCTTGCCTACAGCCACTGCACAACCCTGCTCACATTCCTCTGGATGACTCTTGACTATACTAATCTCCATTGCTTGGCCATCCCATCCCATCTTCTTGTCCCAGCTGGGCAGCAGCAGCCACCTTGGGGACATGAAGTCCAGCTTTGCTGGTGTGTTGGTACATCACATCCATGATGCACATCTCTATTCCGTATCTCCCTATCACCAATGGCCCAACTCCATGTTAAACCTGCAAAAGCACAGCCAGTGCTTCCCAGGGAGCACAGCAGAGGGAGAACAGGGATGGGGAGGAATATTTCTTGCTCTTCTGCCCCATGAAGACACCTCCTGCCCTAGTCCACCTTGAGAACCATGGCTCTGGAGCAGGCTCAGCCCACGTCACTGGCCGCTCCGCCCTAATGAAGTTCCATGCTACAATTACTCCTTTCCTTTGTGGTTTGCTTTGAGCTGCCAAGCTCTGCCATTGCACTTCTCCTCCCACCGGCCTCTTCCTGCACAACTGTCTCAAACCACGACAACAACACACTCTCCTGTGTACCTCCAGCAGCAGGACAAGGGGTTAAGGACAAGGCAGATGAGCCAAGCAGCTGGGGAAGGCAGGTGCCAGCACAGGCAGCTGCCTGCATCCCCTGCTCAGCTCTTTGTGCCAGAGTGCCACCGAGCATCAGGATCAAGGGGCATCCAATGCCATGGAAGCATCTCTTGGGAGCACAAACCCTGGGAGTAGCAGGAGGAAGCAGGACTTCACACCATGTTGTCTTTGCTGCAGACGTCAAGGACCCCAGGTTTTCACTTATGGGGTTGTGGCGTGGCCAGAGCTGCAGTGGAGCTGATGAGCAGTAACAACATGCCTGCATCCATCTGTAGGGCTCCCTGAGGTCTCCCAGCAACACACACCCAGCATCACCCCAGGGTGGATGTTGTGGACCAAGAGAGGAATGCTCTGCAACAGAGTCCTGCACAAGAGCAGCCCAGGGAACCTCAAGTCACAGTGATGGAGAAGGTTGGGGACGACTGGGAGGGGACACAGGCCCTGGCAGCGACCCTGAGCTGTACATGCATGCTGGCACAGAGGGAGAAGGAGCCAGAGCCCTCCCTACCCCTACAACTTGGTTTCCTGCCTGCTCTTGGAGGCATTTAGACTGAAAGCCCCTTTTGTACCAGGAGCAAGGGCTGGCTGTCTCTCCAAGGCAGGCCCTTGACAGCTGGGCTCCGGGGTAAAACTCATCCCCAGCAGCTGTCCTGGGCTTGTGGAGTCCTTTTGATGCAAACAGTCTTCCTCTCCCCTTGTCCCCAGGCAGCTGGGTGATTCAGAAGCTTAGATGGGCTTTTGCTCTTAAAGTGCCCAACTGTCCTCAGTTCAGAGCTTTGGGAAGCTCAGAGCAGCCCAAACCCAGCAGGATGAGGATGAGCACCCACCCCTTGGAGACAGGCCTCCTGTGCACCATGCACATGGCAGATGGGGACAGAGAGCCCACAAGGGAGGCCTAGGCTGATGCCCACCACTGGGCTGGGTCTTAGACTTGGAGGTGGATCAACCTGCTACCTGCTGAAGACATTCATCTACTCTTTAAAACGCAGCTCAGAAAAGCCACACCTAAGCCACACACATGCAGAGAAACCCGCTTCAGTCTTGGGTTCAGCATCTGCTCCACCACTAACCCCTGGTTTGCTTTTAGACCATGCACATACACCAAAACCTGGCCTCTCCACAGACCCCATTACTGCCCTGTGACTGCTCTGCCCATGGAGCAGGAGCAGGGGCTACCCATGGAAGGGCAAGAGGAGAGCGTGTGGTCCTGTTTCAAGGCCAGGCATGGACCTCCCAGGTCCTGGTTCAGCCACCACACAGCATCTCACAACCTAAGGGTAAGAGGTGGTGCCCTCCAACCAACCGCTGCATCCCACAGGAGAGAGCTCGTTGGTGATGGGAAAAATCACTAGCAGGCCAGAAGGGAAAAAAGACATGTCCAAAACATTAGGAAGAATAAATTAGGCTGGCGGGGGAGGGAAGCTGGCTTTAATACAGGATTAATCAAAACCAAGAGAGAGCTAATATAAGCCAGGGCTCCAGTTTAATAGTGGCTCTGGTCCATGATGTTATTAGATTTTGGCTCCACAGACAAGAAAACACTGACTCCTCCTAATGAGGTGCTTTCTGCCCACAACCATAAGCAACAACACTGAACAACAAACCATCACAAGAACCACACACCCCAGCACTGAACAAGAAACCATCACATTTCCACAACCACCACCTCTCCAGCACCTCAGAGCCTGTTCTAGGTGCTGTGCAAGTGGGTTGGGCTGCACACGGGGCCTGAGCTGGCAGAGCTGTCATCTTCTGCAAGCACGCAGGCTTTTGGCATTTTCTTTTTGATTTCCATACAGGCTTGATAGCATTTTTTATTCAAACTGACAGCTACTTCAGCCAGAATAAACTCAAGGATAACAACCATGTATGTGACACATCTGAGCACAGATCCAAGACCACCCTTAAAAGGCATCACCCCCCGAGCTGAAAGAGCAGAACCCAATGCTCAGCATCCTTGCATGGGCTCTGAGCCTCAGCCAGCATCTCACCCAGGCAGCTGCCCGGAGCTATACTCACCTTCTTCTCTCTTTGGTGGGCTCTCCATCAGCACAGGCTGTGGCTTTGGCTCTGCCTGGGGAGGCTGGGCGGCCAGGGGAGGCTCCAAGCTTTCCACTTGCCGCGCTGGTGGGGCTGGCACCTCAGTGGCCTTGGCTACCTGAATTTCCACGCGCTTGGTGGCCATGTCGGGCACAGGAGCACTGGTCACCTCGGCCCTTCGCTGGGGCATCTCGGGGATCTTTGACGGCGGTGCTTCTGCCCTCCGGAGACCCGGTTCCTGGGGCTTGCCGAGGGTGATCTCAGTCCTCCTTGGGGTGGCCTCAGGGGGTTTGTGCCCCAGCACATCTGCTCTTTTGAGGCCAAACCTCAACAGCCCTGAGTTCTCCACCTGCTTGGATGAGATGTCAATGGAGATTTCTGTTCTTCTGGACACTGGCTCAGGCAGTTTGGGTCCAGAGAGCTCCACTCTCCTCAGAGAGGGCTTGGGTGATCTTTGGCCTGTGGGGTCTGCATGCCGGCCAGGTGGCTCTGAATTCCTGGCACCAAGTTCCTGAAACTTCTGTGTGGAGCTGGATACAGCGGACCTGAGGAGAGGGTTTGGGGTCCGGCGTTGTGGGGTGGAGGAATTTGAAGACTGATCTACCTCCTCAACCTCAAAAGATCTTTTCAGAGCTGAAAGACATGAAAAGGAGTTCAGAATTTAGTTACCATCCACCTAAGCATCTCTAGAGAAACCTAGAGGCATTGTGTGAGGCTCAATCTTATTTCTACTCCTTCACCTGCAGGTTCATAATGCCGTTTAAAGCAGGTGGAGATTGAGGGCCAGGTTCTGCATCTTCAGACAAGTTACAAACCCAGTAGCAAAACTGGAACCAGAGCCAGGAAACTCAACCCTAGAGTAGAAACCATCTCCTTGCTGCCCTCCTCCCATGCATGCTCAGAGAGGAGCAGAGGGGCACATTGCAGCATGGCAGAGCACAGCACAGGACTCAGGGACAGCAACTGCCTCAACTCCCAACACCTCCTTTTCCCTCTTGCATCTAAAGAATGCACAGGTAAGCACAGGCTTCCCAGTGAGCGCTGCCAGGAAAATACAAGTTGGGAACAGAAAAACAATCCCAGAAGAGCACCAAATCACTTTAAATGCAGCAAGAAAACCAAAGGTGTCAACCACAGAAGCTCACATCCTTAAAAACAAACCTAGAGATCACCTCAGCCTAAGACTGAAGTGCTTTCAGAACACTGACATGAGACCCCAATACAAGGCAGAGGCCAACTGGGATGCCTTAGGACATCCTAAAATCTAAACATCATCATTCCCATTTTACTAGTGGAGAAGTTAGCAGACAAAGAGAGATGGATGCAGCATCAGACTGGATGTTCTGATTTACACTTGAATAGGCAATGGTGCCCCAGCACTGTGCAGGATCTGCCCCAGCTGCAGTAGAGCAGACACCCAGGTAACCCTGCAGAGTGGAGCAGCACTCAGACAAGTGGCCATCATTCAGCTCTGCCCATCACAAGGGTCCCCCTCAGCACACAGAGCTCCCTGGCTGGGCAGGCTACATACAAAGAATCCCCCAAGCCTCCGGAGCCAGGAGCATGTCAGTGGAAACTGGAGGAACACTGGTGTCAGACATCAGCTTGGGGGCACAAAGCTCCACTGAAGGAAGCCTCCATCCATGGAGTGATGCTCCCTCCCAGATGCACAGTCAAGGTCCAGGAGCTGCCTGACCACGTCCTAGCTCATGCCTGGACATCCACATGTCCCCCAGCCAGTCCTCTTTAAAGAATTAGGTGCCTCTAAACCCAGGAGCCAGGTGGAAAAAAAAGGCAGAACTCCACAGGAAGGGGGGGAAACGCAGAGAATCAATGCTGGATCCCATCCAAACACCACAGGCTACCCATTCCCCCCATGCCCCACAGTACTGAGGCAGGCACAGGGCTGGTGCAGGATAAGGCACAGTTCAGGGTCCCAAAGCAGTTTTCATGAGGCGAGGCTGAGCCACATGATGACAGCCTCAACATGATGACAGCCATGCTGCCACGCTGCTAACAACCAGTACAAGCATCAGTAATGAGTCCACCCATTCTTCACATCGTCAGGATAATATCAGTAAGATTTAGTCTTTAAAGCCTTGAGCTGGAGATCACTCCAGGTACCAGGAGAAGGGGAAGAGACTGGAGCACAGCCTTCCCCTATACCAAGATGTCCACCTACCCCTGGGGTGGAACTGGAGAAGAGCCACCACACAGAGAGCATCTCCCCTGCTCCATGGGGCTGCTCTGAGCAGCAGGGGCAAGGCGAAGGGGCCCAGGGACCCTTCATCCCTCAGACACATCCTCCTTGGTGAGGAGCCATCTGGCACGGCTGTGTCCAGCTGGTGGGATGGAGGATGTCCACGTGCCTCTGCTCCACCAGCAATTGCAAACGCAGCTGCTGACACCCTCCAGCCCCTGCTCCAGGCAGGACAGGCAGCACTTCCATCCCATCCTGGGCAGCAGGAGCTGGGGAGAACAGTGGCCCCATCCCATGGCAGCAGCTCCCAAAGGAAATGGTGAGAAAATAGAGACCCCTGGAGCTGGGGCTCCCGTGTTGGACAAGCCACACAGGAAGGTCTGTCCTGCATCTCCAAAATATCCAGACATTGGTAGAAGGAAAGAGGGAGGCAGTGAAGTAGAATAAAGATGATTTTCCTCCATTTTCTCTGTTCTGTAACCACACAAAGCTCTCCCAGCCATGTCACCAACCTCTTGCAGAGGAGATGCTCCATGCAGCAGTCCCTGCCCTGCAGTCTGTGCTTGGCACATCTTGTGCACGGCAGGTCTGTGTCTAAGTTTCAGTTCTCAGCACCCCCAGAATAATTAATGCAGAAAATCCCCACATTTGAGAGCTGTTCCAACTTGTTGATAACTCTCAGGTCTCTAAAAGTGAGCTGGAGCTCAGGCTTTCCAGCACAGACTTTTCTATCATTTTCTTTCTCCATCACACCCTTAATGCAGAAAATGACATTTTAGCTATTTTTTCCCTGAAATTCCAAGTTTAAAACAATGCATCAGTCAAGCCCAGTTTACATTCTGCAGGAAAACAAAGAGAGAGGAAGGGGCAACCTAATGGGGAACCTTTCCCTGGCCTCGAGCAGCACCAGGTGGCAAGAGCAGTGGAGGACACAGCCTGGTCAGGCACTGTCAGCAACCCAGTGGATGGGGTCCCATATGTGTCCTCATCAGGCTTTTAAAACCTGCTCATCACTCCTTCAGCTCAGACTCTATTTATTCCCTTCAGCAAAGCAGCCCAATGACCTCATGACAAATGCATCTGGAAGAACAATTTGAAGCAAAATGCTCTTAAGGAACCCAATAGCAAAGGAAACGCCATCAAGCATCTTTCCTTAATGAATCTGGAAATCCTCAATCATCCTGGAAATTTCTCAGTACCAAGTGGTTTGGGGACTTCTTTTTGACCAAATAATGAGCTCTGGATGAACCACCTCCATCTCAGCTCCCCTGATGCCACTCGCTCCTGCTAAAGAAATGGTGGCAGCAGCACCTGTGTGGTGGGTCATTTGATGGCACTGCTGATGCTGCTGCACATGGCCCTTTCCTTTGGCTTCAGACTTTTCAGAGTGCCCCAAGCCCAAGGTAAACCTGCCCAACACCACAAGCAGCCTTTCTGGAGCACAGCCATCCCCTGCCTTATTGAAGGGCTGGACCGAATGCAACACCTAAAATGGCTTTTCTCCAGGTCTTTGTGGGCCCGGCTGAAGAAAAAAAAGTCAAAGCCCAGACACAAAGGGGCTCAAAAAGCCTAAGGAAGAGCTGAAAACCACGATTACACCACAGGAGACTTGAGCCATCCCATCACATCAGCTGTGGTCCCAACAGGCAGTAAGGAGGTACCAGGGGGCTGGGCAAGGAAATACCACCCCATGTGAGGGTTAGAAATGGCTTAGCAGCTCCTGACAGCAAGATCACAAGGATCCCAGTGGCATTCCCTCCCCAACAGTGTCACTGACATGACTAGAGACAACCCAAGAGCTTCCCCACCATGGCTCTCTGCAGGATGGATGTCCTGGTTGCATAGGGATTTCAGTACCCAGCTTGTCCTGCTGGCACATGTGACCCCTGCCCTGTGCCCAATGTGGTATGGAAAAGGTCACGCATCCCAGGAACGAGAAAGGATGGGGCCTGTGACTAACAGAGTTTGTGTGTCCACCTCTGAGACAGACCTGCAGCCACAAACATGATTCTCAGGGATGCCTCCTTCAGTGGTTGTGTCCCTTGGTGCAGGGCTGCAGCTCCCCTGCTCATCACTACCTCTCTCCTGCTCCTTGCACACAGAAGAGAGAAGGAACTCAGGAAGCAAAGCAACTCAGAAAAAGAGAAAAAGCTTAAAAATAGCCTGTCCTGCGCAGAGCCAAGAAAGGAAAGTAAACAGCCTCTGCTCCAATGACCCTCCTCCCGGCTTCCTGCAGGGAAGCTGGCGGATCCACAACAACAGGAGCTGATGGCAGAGCAGAGCTGCAGGGCCCATATCCCGCTCCCGCCCTGCAGTGCTGGGTCCTACCCCAGCAGTTGTGGCTAATGCCTTAGGTGCCATGGGGCCACAGGTCCCAAGGTGTCCCAGCATGACGCAGGGCCCAGGATGGACCCACTGCAGGGTTATCCCCGTTATGTACTTTGCCGGGCAATTTTCAGGACCAGCAGGGCTTCCCCATCCCCACCAGCAGCATCCGATCTGCTGGCTGGTGCCAGAGACAGCTGTCAGGGAAAGGGGCAGAGGTGTCCCTTTCCTCCTCTTCCTCTGGAGGTGCATGCACCATGGAGTGTGAGCACAAAACGGTGCTAACATCAACACTCACTTCCTTTTAACTGATTCAAAAACAATTCAGGCAGCTCTGGCTCAATCCACCACTGCTGAAGGCAGCATCTTCTCTCCCACAGCACAGAAAGCCCCAAAACAAGACTTCCAGGTGCTTTGTTTCAGATATAACCTCTTCCCCTGTCAATCTGTGCCCAGGAGCTTTGTGCTCCCTGCAGTGTTCATTTGGGGAGCAGACTTCTGCAAACCTCTTGACAGAGTGGCATTTTGCTCAGCATCACACAACCATGGCCCTGTCAGATGAGAGAGACACAGGCTGAGATGGCACAGGCTGCAGGCAGCTCTGCTGGCTGTCCACAGTGGCAGCAGCTCCTGCAAACACACAATCTTCACCTAACCGTGGTCCCTGACAACCAGGCACTTTGGGAAAGAAATGCATGTCTTCATCCCAGGTTTGAACTCTCCCCAAGCAGGCACAGGGCTTGAGAAGCAGCAAAATAGTAATGTCTCTTTCTACTCTGTGCTGCAGTGCTGGAGATGTCTGCACAGTGTGGCCACTGCACCCTCACAGCCACCTCACAGCCAAGCACCAGCAGGTAATACACCACCAATCAGTGCTGCTCTTTAGGGATCCTGCACATTGGGAAGAGCAAGCAGGTCTGGTTCATATCCCAGTAGCTCATAAAACAGTCAAGATTTTTCTAGAGGAGTCACAACCAAGCGACTCACGGCCAAGGCCTCCTATCTACATTCTGTTCTCCCAGAAGGAGAGTCCCTCCTCGGGGGTCCCAGCCAAGCCAAGGGTGCCTAGATGCCATGGAGGGCCCTGGCTCCTGCCCATCTATGGGTGGGAATTGCCAGGGTTACACAGCATGCCATCCACCACAGCTCATCCCACTTCACAGAGCAGTACCAGCACCCCATGGAACCCAGGAAGGGTCAAGAAGGGAATACCTACTCCTTCTTTCTTCCCTTTTTAAGTGGAATACCCACGGAACAGTCAAAGGAACACAAGGAACCCTCTATGCACAGAGATCGCGAGGAGATCAAAATAAACAGTGAGGGATGCTGCCCCCTCTGGGACTTGCTTCACAACCGGAGCCTGAGGCTTCACAGCAGCCACAGCGTCCAACTGCTTCCCATTAAGCATCCCCTGTCCCTCACGTGGTGCTGTGACCCCAGGGTTACATTTGCTTGCTTGCTTAGGCACAGAAAGCTGGTCTTGGGTTTTTCAACACATAAGAGCCTTATGGGAGAGGGGCAGCCAGGGCCCTGTTATTTCACACCATACAATGGTACCGTTTGAGAGCCCTGGCTTTCTCTAAACTGCTACCAGATGGTCACCTCCTGTTCCCGGGGAGGAAACAGGGGGAGGCTGCAGGTCTCATCTTTCAAGGAAACCCTTGGAAACTCAACACAGCACTAACCACTCACAGCCCTTAAAGATTCCCAGATCCCTGCCACCAGGCAGTAGGATGCTCACGGCAGTTTTCTGGCCCAGCTCAAGTGCAGAGTGTGTTTGCCCATGTTATCATGGGGCCACCTAGGTTTGGCTTCTTCAGACCTACTGCCCATGATGCTGCTGAATAGCTGTTGCCATCTGTAACAGAGGTGGATGCATTTTAGTGAACTAAAGGCTCAGTTACAGGGACAAGGGGGATACTCTTCATGTATCCATAGGGTATATATACAAACCTAAAGGTCCTGTAGGGACAAGGACAGTATCTCATCCCATCCTCAACAATCAGGTGCTCCCAACTGCACCGAGCCCCTAAAACCATTGGGCTGAGTTGGGAAATTCACTGGCAGTGCAGGTAGCAAGTGATGCTACACATACTGGCACAGCTTTGTGAGTACAGGACCAGCTTCAAAAGAGCCCAAGAAATTCAGATGCCCTCTTTTATCTTGAGAAATGAGGGCAGGAAACTTTAAAAGCACCTTTCCTGAAGCTACTTGTCATCCAAAGTGAGAAGTCAGAGTTGCTGGATCCCCTCCTCATGCTTATGCCCGGAGGTTCCACACCTTTCTTTTACCAATAAACCAACCTTGCTTCAATACATACATGTAAACACATATATAAATACATAATGACAATCCATTGCTGTAGCATGACCCCTACCCTATTTTGGGTCTGATTATGAATGGTTTATGCTGAAATAAATCCTTTACTGACTTTACAAACAGCATTCAAAAGAAGTTGCAATAGATTAACTGCATGCTCTGATGCAAATCATGTGCAGAAGGTAACACTGGCAACACGTTGCTAATCTGCAGTGCCTTCCTGAACCGTGCAGCCAGTATCAGGACCTGAGCCATGGAGGAAATCGGGTTAAAATGCAAGTTTAGGACTCTGACATTAACCAAAGCTTTTCAAGTAGCATTTCATTCACACGCAGTAAGCTACAGAGCAGCCTTAGACCAATACAGCAAACTCCTCATTTACCAGAAATGACCATGCAAAAGCAAAGTTGGGACTAAGAGTGGAAAAAAAGACAATCCCCACTAAAAGTAATCCAAAATCCCAGCTTTCCTGTCCCTATAATACAGTTCTAGAAAGTTTTAGCGTTGATTCTCCATTATACTTTGGTTTATATAACCATTAACGCTCAGCAAAATGCTTGCAGAGCAGAGTGGTCTTTTTTCCATCCCTTCTATTCATTTCATAACTGTACAGAAAATGACATCAAATGCAGGGTCTCTAGCCCAGCAGATTGCATTACTACCTCTGCCACAGGCTCTCTGCAGCTTTTGCCTTCTGCCTGTGCTTGCTTCCTTTCATACGGGGAAGAGGAAGGAGAAGAATAAATCTTCTCTGCACCTCCCAGGGGACTGCAGATTTGGTTTGGCTCATAAATATTTCTGAAACACCTTCAAATTACCCAGAAGGCAAAAGTGTGTTACACATGGTCCTGCAGACCCCAAACTGCCCTGTACAGGGTCTAGGAAGCACGGAGACACCATTTCCACAGCTCCCAGGCAGGGAACATGGGGAGTGACTGAGGTGGGTGACCAGCCTGGGGACTGTGTGATTAAATCATTGAGTCTGAGCTTGAGAAGACACTGATAGGTGGTGCTGCAACGTGACGCTTAAAAAGCTACAGAAAAAGGTAAACCAGCAAAATTGGCTGAAGGAGGGGCGCTGGAGTCATTCAGGCCCAGTGACTGCCGGTGCCCCTGCTGCCAGCTCTGGGGTCTTTGTTGAAGGGGACTTCCAATGAGCAGATGAAAGAAAGGCTGACTCCCAACCCCATTCCTCAGCATCCTCCTTGCCTCCCACAGCAGTTCAGCAGGCCAGTGCCAGTGTGATGCTGTGTGCTGATGCCCTCATTGTTAATCTGCCACAACTCCCAGGGCTGGGACAAGCTGGAGAGCACAAAACTCACCAGGAATACGGGTCTGTACAATCTTGTGATGCTTACTCAAACCAGTACCTCTATTGTTAGGAGGATGGTGTCCCCTGCCCTACAATTCGCAGGAGGCTGTCTGACATTGGTGATGTGTACACTCAGACATGTTGGTACCTTACCCCAACTTCTCCTAACTTGAGTGCCAGCAACAGGGTATCTGCTGCAGTGCTGGGAAGATTCAAGGGACAGACTGCCCTGATACCCATGGTGCAGCACCTTTTGGCATCCAAACCAGCCAAGAGTCAGCTTCGACAGACCTTGCACCAGAGTCACCACTCCAAAAGCGGCCCCAGGAGACCCAAGTGCTGAGCTCTGTCCAACAAGCTCACAAAAGCAATCACTGTAAAAGCCTGAGTCAGAGCCAGCAGGAGATAAGAGCTCTTGTTAATTGCAGGACTTTTCTGCATAAGCTGAAGGTGACAATAAACCCCTTCAATGTCCAAGAGCTTCCCCTCAACAGCACCATTTATGCAGCAGGGAAGGGAGGGAAAGATGTTCTTTCTAGCACCAGCACAGCAGATGGGTGCAAACTGCTGATGTCTCCATGAGCAAAGCAGATGGCTGCCAGGACCAAATGATACCCTGCGGGTATGAAATGAGAAGTGGCCAGGACACAACCCAAGCTCCATGCTGAAGGGCATGACAGCCCACCCCTGTCCCACTTAAGGTTCCCCTACTGGACACTGAACCCCACCAAAGAGGCACATCCCCACTGGGAACTGAGCTCAGACTCATCGACTTCAAATAAGCTTAACCAGGATTTAGGGACCCTTGGCTTGTTGCATCCATGTCTCACCTCTAAAGACTAAGAAGGTGCCAGAGCACACTGCAGCAGAAGAAAGGAGGGACGAAGGCTGGGAGAGGGAAAGAGCCTGCATAATGGTCCTGCAGAAAGACATTGCCTTAAAGATCAAATATCAGAGTCAGAAACATGAATATCTGGAGCAATTACTGGCTCTGCAGTCCCCATTATTGTCTTTGGATTTATGACAAGTCTGAGTCCAGGCTTCTGCGGCTGCTGTCTGGGTCCTGACTCCTGCAAAAATGGGCTGCAAGGAAGGGCTGCAGAACAGAAACTAACCCAGCACCCGGACAGTGAGGCCACAGGTTACTTGCTGGTGTCACGATTCTCAGCAGCAGTTTGCTGGCATGCATTGGCCAAGAGATGTAGACATGGTCACTTAAATCCATTAGGCATGACCCAACATGTTCTAGAGGTACTTTCTACTCACTTTACTGCCATAAACCACCAAGAAGCAAAGAGCAGAGCAGGAGAATTATTGTATTTTAGGTGAGTTTCTTACTAAGGGAAGGATGCTACCAAGATCCCAGAGACTGGTGAGTACCTGGAAGAGGCAGTAATGGTGTACATGCTCCAAACCAGGCACCAGCAGTACACTTGCACAGGCCCCAGTATCAAGCTTCATCCTCTCTCTGTTCCTTCCCACCCAGCCACTTCTGAAAGGCTTATTTACGATGAGCACAGCACTATGTTCACTTTGCCCAAGACTGAGCTCCAGTGGACAGCAAGACCTCACCCACACCAGCCAACACTGGAAGCTCTCCATGCTGACACAGAGCCAAAGACACTCTGGTCCATGCTGCAGAGAGTGGCTGCCCATCCCCAAGGACATGCAGCCCAGCCCTCCTTGTAAAAGATGACTATAAACAATGACCTTTGGATGAGCCTATACCCTAACCAGGGCCAGAGGCCACCCCCCGAGCCCAGCTCTCATGGATTGATAGATCTGTGTCCTGTTCTCCCCATTCCCACTCCCTCACAACCTTATTATTCCCAAGGAACTAAATATACATGGGGGGGGGGGGGGGGGGAACCAAAAAAAAAAAAAACAAAA